>JAQQPU010006223.1:0-23803 GCA_029168905.1 Artemia sp. Kazakhstan ARC1039 | reverse complement strand
CATATAATAATATGTCCACCACATTCACTGGTAATCATTAAAACACTATCACTGGGTTTGTTCGTTATATAATTCTGATAATAAGTTATCGAAGTTGTTAATTTATCAAAACTATTAAAATGTGACATGTGTATATTCACGCCTGCTTCACTACCTTACGTGTCTCTTAGCGTACTCACTCCTTCTGTTGTAAATTATGGTCCTTCACTCTTTTTGTCTTGGCAAAAATTTTTAAAACATTTATAATATAGTTTCTTCACAGAATAGTTCGACCATGGTTATGTTCATCTTGGAAGAAACGCTTTCTCTAATTGTCAAACGGGAAATGATACTTCCAGGTACAGGTGTGTGGATTTTTGATATCAGAGTTAATTCTCACCTGCTGTTTTTGGATAGTTCATAAGGTGTTTTATCGTTAAGGGGTTGAACACTGGGACCGCGTTGATAATAGATAAGTTGATTTTCTTCTCAGCATATCATTCTTGGGATATTTTAAAGTACATAGAGAATGTATTTCTCGCATAAAATTGTTCGTTCGTGCACTTAAAGATTAAGTTCTCTTATAAAATTGTTCGTGCATGGCTTGCAATTATTAGCTTTTGCGGTGATTCCTTGGTTAATCACAGGGGAATTGATGTTTGGATTTGGAATGGGTCGACATCAAACTTTAGTGGCTCCTTCAACGTATCGTCTTTAACTTGTGGGAGGACTATATTGTCACTGAGGGGTTAGTCACTGGGGTTAATTTTGGTTTCTGTAATTCCGTGGTTGGTTTCCAGGTCCATTTTTCAGAAATTATCTCGTAACATTTATTGGATAACAGAGATAGGAACTTTTCGCATTTGATAGAGGTGATAGGATGGGTCCCGAGAAATGGTCGAAAGGGATTCAACGCGTGAATCTGCGACACGTAAATAATTTGGGTTCATCAAATATCATAACTATACAGTTACATGGTGCATGGGCCCATGAGGATTAACAAGGGTGATATTTATGTACTTATATCTTGTACAGGTCGATGGGGTTCTCAGAATTGATGTGTTTATATAGTTCGATAATGCACTGGATACTGAGATTTATTAGACAGTGATATCTGATGCATAATATGGTTTCTGATCGAGGAACAACGATCAAAAAGGCAACCGTAATTTTTGTCCTAGCTTCGTTGCCTGTAATTTATGGTGAGTACTCTTCGTTGGCTGAGGGATGATGAAAATAGATGCTACTAGGTTGTATCTGCACTGGACTACGTATTGTAATGAATAGTTTCCGATAGGTCATTCCAATTCCTGCAATAAAAATAACGAGACAGAACCACACGTTCTTTAAAATGAGTAGTCATAATACATAATAGGTAATACGATTGGGTACATTTATGGTGAATTTTACGCTACAAGACAATATTGAACAAATAAGCTAATGTTATTACACATATATTGATTTTAACAAAACGACATTATTATCATGTTGGTTTCAAATATACAGAATTTCCATTGGGAAACCTAAAACATAGGAATTTCTTCTAAGTTGTTATAAAATAACGACGATATAAGAGATTAATTTCTTTTAACTTTAAGTAATGTCTCTTATTATGCTCCTTAGTATGCGCTATTACACAAACTTTATTTTAATTTCCTTCAACACTTATTTAATTCTACATTAGATTTAAAATAACCATTTAAACATAAGTTACGCTACGTCATTAAGTTTGAGGTCTCAGTTTACAACATATTTCATGCCTTCATTGTTCACGCACGTCCGTGCTGTTTAAAAAACGCATGTTGCAGCGTCGTAACTGCACGGTTTTACGTAAACGATACTTACAATGAGGGAACTAGACACAGCAAGGACGAGTGGAGACCTCTATACCCACTCGTTTTCTAATGTCTTCCCTTTTTCTTGGCTTAGACGTTTTCGTGTGGTTCCGGGTTTAACTTCTGCATTTCAGCCGTTTCCCCGTGCTCTTCCTTTGGAATTTTGCCTTCTTAGTCTCAAAATTCTTCCATAATTAAAAGTCAGTAAGGTTCTCATAGTCAAGGAAATCGCCAATACGAAACATACGGTCAGTAGTATGTTCCACCAGAAATTGTTTGAGAATAATCCGTATCTATTATCCACGTACGTTAATCTCTGGTCTTCATTAGTAAATAGGGGAATCTGGGAGTCTAATGCTTCTCTTATTTTTGTAAGCGGTAATGTTCCTTTATTCTTTTCTATTTTGGACCATATAGAGGTTTTCATTTCCTCCATTTAGTAGGTTATACCCTCGATCAATTAACAGTGTAAGAAATCTAAGTGGTAAGAAGCCATTATCACGATTACTACAATTTGACCCCTTTCGGTATCGATCATCGCCTTTCGATTAGGACTTGATTCTGTTGTCACGATCTGAAATGATCAGTTTATAATTACGTATATTTATACTAATAGTTTTTAGTTTTCAGCAGTATTATTGTTTGTAAGACTATTTGCCGTGTGCCTTCAGCACGAAAATTTCTTTTTGATATACTACACATATACTGAAATATATTGGACGAAATTTCCTTTAGTAATTCTATAGCTATACCATTTTTATTCCTAGACGAAGAGTTTTAAATTATTGTTCCTTTATGACACCAAACTATTAAAAATCTCTTAATCCTGTACTGACTAAGGGTAATTCCATCTATCGGGTTTTTTTAACCGTTCTACCTGATTGTGTCGTTACTTTCTCCTCGACTTCTTGCGGTTTTTTCTTTTTATGTTTTGCTAGTGATATAAGATCAAATTTCTTGTAGTTTTTTCAAAAATTCTTGCCCTTTTAATTTTGTTTCTTTCGCGTGCGCGGCCGCTGAAGTTGGTTTTGATTTCCCTATTTCTTTAACTACCATTTGGTCTGATTCGCCGTCAGACTCTTCGCAACTGGTTTCCCATGATTCCGCATTAGAACTTTTAGAAGTGGTACTTTGCGTTTTTGAGGTATCACCTGTCCTTCCTTCGTAAATTTCTACTCCTCTGGAATTAGAAGGTTTATTCTCTAAGTCCTCGCTTTGAGTTTTCAACTCGGGAGATTTGAAAGATTCTTGAGAACTTTGAGAGGAATCAAAACTTTTTGCGGGGTTCCTCCACTGTTTAAATGCCATGTCTTCAGGGGGATGGGGCTTTTTTTGCAATAGTGTTTCCCTCCATGAAGTCCATTGTTTAGGCTTGACCATGGACACAGTTATATCATGATATTGTTCTTACTGTGTATCCTTGGGAGTTTGATTCCAAGGCAATGTATACTTTGCTTCTTTTTTATGGGGAAATTTATTAAATCCATAGCTTCTAGCAGATTTGTTTTAATTGAATCTTTGGGGAGTTTTCTTTACAGTAATGCCCGGAGTTTCTACAGCTCTGTTCAATTCCTCCTGTAGCGACAGGTGTCTCTCTATTGGGGTTGCTGGGGAAACCATATCGTCTGGAAATCTTTTGGGGGGGGACAAGGGTTCGAAATTCTATCAGGAAAAAATTGGGTTTTTGGAGATATCGTATAATCTAATGCTCCTGCGCTCTCCGATGATGAACTTTTTGGACTATTTGGTGTTTTTATTCTCACTGGTATTAGGGACTTTCTTGTGGGAATAACTAAATTTTTCATAGCTAAAAATTCTTCAAAGTTTTCCTTGTCACTATCATTTTCGAAATAATCTTTCTTGAAATTAAAGGGTTTTAGCTCTGCCAATCTTGATTTAGGGGCTCGTTTTCTGCGTCTGACGAATCGGTAGACGAGGGACGCGATACCCGTCTTTCCAGGAATTTGGCTCTTTTTATTCGGCTAATAGGTTCTGTGCCTTATAGGTTTCCATGTGCCTTATAGGTTCTTCCATTATTGGGGTTCGCCATTTTAAAAGTAAAATCGTTAAAATACTTTTTGATTATTCTATACGGTCCAGAGTATTTATTGGAAAGTTTTCTGCCTTCCGTCTTTGCCTCGTTCTTTAGGTAGACGCAATCTCCTATCTTAAAATCTATATTCCCTTTGACTTTGGGTAGGTTTCTTAGCTCTTGATTTATTTTACATTTTTCCAACTCTTGTTTTACTATTTTATAAGTTTTCCTCATCCTATTTATGAATTCTTGTTTGTAATCCTCCGAGTTATTATAATATTGTTGGGATTCAACAATATCCTGATATGGTATTCTGAAGTCGCGACCAAATAGTAAATAAAAAGGGTTTTCTTTGGTTGTTTCTGAATAAGCAGTATTGATTATGTTGGTTAAATAAGGTAAGAATTGATCCCAGTCGTTCCTGTTGTCTTTTGTATAAATGCTTAATACATTCGAAAATATTTTATACCTATTTTCTATTTTACCATTAGCTTGTGGGTGATATGGGGATGTCACTAATTTTTCTATGTTAAGAAAACTCATTAAATCTTTTGTTACCTTAGAAACAAAATTACTTCCATTATCGCTTATAACCTTATTTGGAATGCCAAATTTTAAAAATAATTTCGCTAACGCCTTACTCGTAGCGTACGCGCCTTGATTCTTTAATGCTTTTGCAAAAGTAAATCCGGAAAAGTGATCTATAACTGAAAGAATAAAAGTATGGCCCATGTTGGAAACAGGTAAGCCTCCACTGGTTCCATATAAATCAAATGAGACAATATCGAAGGGGGGTCTCGCTACCGGGACTCTTCCCATTGGGGGGCTAGGATAGACTTGGGAGTTTTTTCTTAAGTTACACACTTCGCATGTACTTACAAATTCTTTAAGTTTTGTTAATGCCGACGGCACATAAAAATATTGTTTTAATTTATGGAAAGTTTTCGTTATTCCTAAATGTCCACCTATATCTGAATGAAAATATTCAAAGGCAGGTATTATTAAGTTTTGGGGTAATACAGGTATTATTGAAGTTTGGTTTCTATTTGCCTCAGCAGTTACAATTCTACATAATATTTCTTCATAAAGATCATAGTAAAAATTATCTATTTCTTTTCTAAAAGTTTTGAATTTATCTGGTAACACATCATCATTCACAAAATAATTAATAAGTGCTAAGCACATTTCGTCCCTTTATTGATTTCTTTTTATATTTTCTAAGACAAGGGACAATACTTATCCTTATTTTCTTTTACTGTGTCTTTGACTTTGTTTTTCTTACATTTATGTTTACTCTTAGTATTGATAGGGTTAATTTCGTTTTCCTCGGCCTCCGACGGCATATTTTCTGGGAATCTACTCAAGAAGTCACAAGCTGCATTTTGTTTTCCTTTTATATATTCAAATTCGTAATCTAGATCTTGGATTTTCATAATTCATCTAGCTAGAATTCCTGTGGGGTTTTTAAAAGTGCGCAAGTATTGCAGCCTTTTGTGGTCGGAACGTAGCTTAAATTTTCTACCAATTAGATAGTGTCTAAATTTGTCCAAGTGGTGGATTATAGATAATAATTCTAAGTTTGTGGCGGAATAACTACTCTCGCCTTTTGATAAAGTTCTACTCGAATAGCATAGAACTTTTTCTATTATTTTTTGTTTAGGCGTTCCCTCTAGAGGATTAGGGCTTTCTACCGGGACTATTTGCGAAAGAATAGCACCAATGCCCTTCGAACTTGCATCAGTTGTAACTACAAATTGTACATTCTCGAAATCAGGCACCGATAATATTGGTTCCGAAGTGAGTGCCTTTTTGAGACGGTCTAGGGAAGTTAGAGATTCCTGGGACCAGGTAACATTTTAGGAGTTCCCTTTAGTTAACTCCGTGAGGGGTTTCGCAATTTGGGCGTAATTGCGCACGAATTTTCCGAAGTAACCAGTAAGACCTAAAATTCCTCTTAATTCTTTCATAGGTCTACGGGGTTTTAGGTTTTCAACAGATTTTATTTTGTCTGGGGATATCTCTCCTTGTGTCACCACTACTTGTAAAAATTTAATTTTAGGTTGAAATAAATTTACTTTTTCGGGCCGGCATATTAAATTGCCCTCTCTGAATTTCTCGAACACTTTAGCTAGTTTTGCTAAGTATTGTTCAGCATTTTCTCCTACACATATGACATCATCAACAAAATAAATGATATTCTTTAATCCTTTTAATAGATGCAATAAGGGTCTAAATAGCGCGCTTGAACTTGTCTTAAGTCCAAAAGGTACTCTTAAGTATTCATAGGAACCGCATTCAGTTGTAGAAAACGCAGTTTTATAGACATCTTTTTCGGTTATTTTCACTTGGTGGTAGCCTTGGGTCAGGTCCAGAGAAGTGAAAATTTTGTTTTTACCTGAAATAGAGTCAAGGATTTCGTCTATTCTTGGTAAAGGAAATTTATCACTAACTACTTGTTTGTTAAGGGCTCTATAATCTACTACAAGCCTCAAGGCACCATTCTATTTTGGGACCAAGATCACTGGTGCTGAATACGGACTTATACTGGGGCGTATAATTTCATTTTTTTCTAAATCATGAATTTTAATCTCATTTTCTTCTAGTTCATGAATTTTATTTTTTAACCACTCTTTGTGCTTAAACGGTATACGATATGGCCATTTCGCGACAGGATTACCGGTCGTTAGAATTTAATGTTCATAAAACGGTATCAGTCCGATGTCATCTTCAGATGCGGAAAATACATCTTTAAAATTCCAGAATAATTCGCATAATTTTTTCTTAAGTTCTAAGTCCGTAATATGATCCATATTAAATTTGTTTAAAAATTGCAATTTAGTTAGAGGGTATTTGTTAATTGAGGTTTTAATGCCGTTAAATAGTTTTCTTTTGGAATTTTCCCATCTATCTAAATCATTCTCCGAGATAACTTGGATTTGAACTAGACATGTTCCCTTTTTTATTGTAATTGTATCATTTTCGTGGTTATTAGTTACCCAAATAAAACCTTCTCCTTTGTCATAAGATATAATCTGTTCTTCGCATAACAGATTTTCAGTAATTTCATTCGACGGGATCGCGAGCCATATTTCGGATTTGCTATCCACTGGTTCAATCATCTGTGATATTTGAATTCTTTGCATCGTTTTGGGAGGGACTTTTGTTTTCCGTATTGCGAATCCATATTATTTTTCTTTATTTTCATTGTCTATTAAATTTAGACTGGCGCTATCCGCCAATAACATTGGCTGCGCCTGAACCGCTTTGGAATTCCCTACTTTTTTCCATAATTCCACTATTTCCTTGACTTCATTCGACCTATATCGTCGCATATCTCCTATTTTAATTTTTGCAGATTCAATCCACTTATTATTTAAATTTACTTCATTTCTGCAATGTCTCCCAGAATAAGTAAACAAATTTCTGATTATGCCATGTCCTCCTTGTAGCGAGACATGAGGTTCAAAAGATTGCGACGTTATACCGCCAGAAATTTTATTTACTGTTAAATTCTCTTCGTAGCCTCTGTTACAATTTCTTAAGGTAGGGGAAGGTGTATTTGCCGGGTACACAAGCCTTTCGTTCGCTACGTCTAATAATACTCTATTAGACCTTAAAAAATTTGCGCCGATGATGGCTTCATACGGAAAATTGTTGCATATTATAAAGTTTGTCGGAAAAATTCTATTATCCACTTTTACGTCTAGGCGGATTGAACCTTTTGCATCCAATTTATGCCCTGTTACGGTAGTTAAATTGGGAGTATGAAAATTCCTTTGTCGCCTAATATGCGGAGGCAACATATTAAATACGCATGAGTTTATGATATTAACCGTGGCACCAGAGTCAATTAGCACCTTAAAGTAAACATTTGCCACACTAAAATCATTAAATATAGGTAACTTACTATTACTATCACTAAAGGACGGTACTATTATTGGGTTGGACCTATAAAATATTCTAGGCCCCTTCTGGGTCCAATTTATTCTTCTGAGGGGCCTGACACATTTCCCTGCGGATTTATTTCATACGTCGGTGTCTGCAATAGAAACTCAGACATGTCCATGGAATCTCTAGCTAATTGATTTACATTTGTTTGCCGATTTTGCCATGTATTATTATGGTAGTTTGGATTTCTTGCGACAGTGCCGGTTGCTGGCGTCGACTGCAAATTCCGTTGGCTTGAAAAATTTGCAATTCCCGTCGGCAAATTTTCGGGATTTCTATATACCATCCTTGCACCATATTGGTTTTCATGAGTATTTGGGTTTTCGAATCGATAATTATTTTGTCTATTGAGGGGAGGGTTATACAAATTCTGTTGGTATGCATTGTGAGGTACTGGTGTTTACAATCTTCCCTGCCGATAACATTGTGCACCATTGGCGCTAAAATTTATTCTCCCGAACAAACGGTTGCCATAATTTTGCGTATTACCGACGGCATTCCTTGGTGCCGTTATGTCTCTAAACCTAAAGCGGTACTCTCTCGCGATATGCCCAGTCGATTACATTTATAGCATCTTATAATTGTGGAACTATTTCCATAATTGATTGGTTTAATGGGCTGAAAACGTACTGTTTTCTGCCTAGTGGGTTCTTGCGTTCTATTTCTTTGTGGCACTGGGGAGTTATCCCTTGAAAAGAAATTTGGAGAAGCCTGACCTTCAATTGAGGCTAGTCTTGCGGTCGATTCGCCTAGGCTATTTATTTTTGTTTTACTGTGATTTGCCACAATCGTATCAATTTCGATCATTCGTCCCACCTCCTGAACTGCAAGATCCAATGTCTGAATATTTTTGGATATTACCATTCTATATAATTTTTGGGAAAACCCTTACAAAAAGGCATGTAGCATGCTTTTTTCATACAATTCTCCTGAACCTTTTCCAAATTTTGCTTCTACTGAAATTCGTATACTGTGTAAATATTCTCTCACGTTCTGTGTATGGTCAAAGCATAACGTTCCGTGTTTTAATTTATTTGTTGAACTAGTTTCGATAAATCTATCTTTGAATACCGTTAACAATTTTTCTATTGTATTTATTGGCAAATTGTCATCATCTCCTACAGTATTTTAAATTTGCTTTAGGAAGGTTAAGGCCTGCCCTCTTAATCTTAAGAGGAGCAAACCGACTAACGTTTCTAGCTCTGTTTTTGTTAATTCTACAAATTGGGCCAATTGGATATTGAATTCGTCGACATCTGTTTGTCCATCATATTGCGGAACGGATTTTGTTATTTCTACATTTTTCGCGACTAACTTTTGCGCAATTAATAGTTCGCTTAATTCTTCTGACATTTTTGCGTTTGAATAACTCGAAATAATTTTACTTTTTTTCACTTAACGTATTCTGGGGAGACTGCTATCTCCTATGAGCTATTCTATAAGGGTTTCCTATTATAGCTTAGCGGTTATAGGCCTATACACTTTTTCTTATAAGTCTGTATCTATCCAATGATTTAAATTTAAATTAAGAAGTTTGTAGCATAACTAGTTCGCATGTTTTCCTCCAAGTTTTCCGACCGCGCCAGTTCTGCTGGGGGAATTTTGCTTAATTAGATTCATGTACCGCCACTTGTACCGCTTATTTTGTGTGGTACCTACCCACTGCGCCAGTTCTGCCGGGGGAATTTTATTGGTTCGTGTATTTCAATGGTTGCCGGCCCTGCACCACTTGTGACCGTGTCGCTTGTGCCATTAAGGATTTAAGCTGTATTATTAAGGATCGCGCCAACTGCGCCGTTATGGAATTGCTCCACTCGTGCCGCTTAGGTTTTACCTTGAGCCGCTGAGTTGATATAAACTTGTGCCGCTAAAGATTGTACCACTCGTAATAGGGGGAAAGGAATGAGTACAATGAAGGGGTAGAAAAATGACCGCGCCACTTCCTATGAGAGAAAATAAAATACGTAACTATAGTAGGTTAGAAGTTCTCCAACCATCAATCCATCAATACCTCTAGTGTTAATTAGAAATCAGATTGCATGGGAGCGCTGCCTATGGAGTACATTTGAACTAGTTACCTACTATGCGATGAGATACAAGCATATAATAAGAACAATCACAAATAGAAAAGTAATGGATTTATTGAAACTTACATTTCAGGTGTACAACAATGTATGTATATGAGCAAGGCTTCACTTCAGTCAGAATAATAATTTCATAATTGCTCACAGAATGGTAGGAACATAATGTCTGTAATCATAATGCCCATAATAATGACGCGAAAAACACTTTTCATCACTATATTTCCTGTGCCGTGAGAGCTATTTCACGATTGGTCTAACTCCTGTGGAGGGCCCGCTACTTTGTCATTATGTTTACAAACTAAACTCATTATGCTAACTGATTGCCCAATAATCTATTTTCAATATTCTGATGATTAGACATTCATATTCCTATGATAACTTAAAACTTCCTGTGAACTTTGTATCTCGTGATTTTTTATTGCCAAGTATTTTCGCGAAATTCAAAATAGTCTTCCTTGATTTAATACTCGGTCTGTAAAACAAAACGTCTGGGATGCTGCGAGGCATTTATATCGGAAGCATCCTTAGAAGGAAAGAATTTTATTTTTTTGTATTTTAAATATATCACATATTACTCACGGCACATTTACATTCCATTTTGATTAGTATGGTGTATAGGCCACCCGGTGCTCACCTGGATCAGCTTATTGATGGTTTTGATGGGCTACTTCGATGTATTTCTTCTACAGGTTTGGATTTTATATGTATGGGTCATTTTAACTATAACCTTTTCAATCTTACAGCTGATAATTTAGATTTTTTTAATTACATGATTTCAAATGATCTTTACCCCTTAGCTTGTGTTCCACCCCGTATATCAAGTGACTCTGCTACTCTGACTGATAATGTTTTCGTTGGTACTGCTAATTTGAATCATAGTTGAGCAGATGTGGCTGTGCACCCTGGTTCAGACCATCTACCAGTTGTGACTCAGTTAACTTGTCTTAAAAAAGTTTATACTAGGTCAAAGAAAATAATGGTGCGTGCGCTTAGAAAACAAAACCTGAATAAGTTTGCTGAGGAACTGAGCTATCTCAGCCGGGACACTGTGTTGGAAATAACTGGTGATTTTTCAATTGCTTACAATAAATTCATGTCTTTTTTACAGCCAATTGATGATAAAACGGGTCCCTTACGAGGTATCAGGCAGAAGAAGGATGAATCACGAAAGCCCTGGATAACTAATCAAATCATAAGTGAGAGAAACAAAATAAATATGGTATATGAACAAGCTCTAAATGCTTAGGATCCGACTGAGTTCCAGTTCAGAAAGGCAAGAAACAGAGTAAACTTTCTGCGACACCATGCTAAAAAGAGGTATTTTGGTGAAAAATTCAGTGAGCACAAGGGTGATACTAAGGCAACGTGGCAAGTTATTAACTAATTCATGGGAAGATAAAATTGCAGTCATTCTCCTTGTATTGACATTAATGGCACATCTGTAAGTCACAAAGTTGTTGTCGCCAATCATTTCGGTCAGCTTTATTCAAAAATAGGATCTTCAGTTCACGAGGGGGCTAGAAATGATTACATTTTTTTTCAGATGAATTTGTGAATAATCGAGGGGAATGATGGAAGTTTCAGTTTGAAAAATGTAAAAGTGATCGGGATTGAAAAATTGTTAATAATTTTAAATCAAATTCTGCTGGTATTGATGTTGTAAATCTAAGGATATATAAAGCCACAATGATATATCTACTTCCTTCCTTGCTTCATATTACTAACATATCCCCGACAACAGGCACCTTTCTGGATGCTTTGAAAAAAGCTAAAGTAATAACTCTGTTCAAAGGAGGTTTGAAGTCGGATATGGGTAAATGGAGACCAATCACAATATTGCCATTGTTCTCCAAGATACTTGAGAAAGTGGTCCACCAACGCCTTTATGATCATCTTACAAAGCATGACTTATTAAGTAAGGGGCAGTTTGGTTTTCGGACAAGCCACTCTACGAGTCATGCTGCTAGTCACCTTGTTGATTTCGTAAATAATTGTCTAGAAAGGGGCGAAATTTCCCTAACAATATTCTTTGATTTTAAAAAAGCTTTTGATACAGTAGATTTTAGTATTTTATTGCGAAGATTGGAATGTAAGGGTATAAAAGGACCACGCTTAAAATGGTTTGAAAGTTATTTGAATGGTAGGTTTATTAATGTTATGATTGAGGGGGTAGCCTGTAGCTTGTGGGGTCCCACAAGGCTCGGGGCTTGGTCCTCTACTGTACTTGGTATATGTTGATACGATCAGGTTTTACCTGCCAGGTTCTTATCTCACCTCGTTTGCTGATGACACTGCATTAACAATTTCTAGTAGGTGTTTACATAGTTTGGTTTTGAAGGCTAATTGTGTTTTAAAAAGTTTTCATATGTTTACTAGTTTAAGCTTACTCTCTGTTAATATTGCGAAAATTAGTTTTATTTTATGTTCATGAGTAGGTGAGCCCCAGGACATTGACAGAAAAATTTTTGTTTGCGAAGGAGCCAGTGAAACGAGTGTACGAAACGTGATACCTTGGTTTCTACCTAGAATACAATCTTTAATCTTTCATGGAAACGACATAGTGATGCTGTTGCAACGAAAATCACACAAGGAGTTTGAACAATTCGGCATTTTAAGAATTTTTTACGACCACAAATTTTCATTATTTTTATATAATACTTTAGTCCAGCCATATATTTCATATGCATGTGTGTTGTGGTCAAGGAACTTTTATTCAAATTTTGAACGAGTACAAATTCTTCAAAACAAAGCTATACGACTTATTGGTGGATACTTGGAAAAAGTCAATGACACTGAGGTATGTTATGATAAATTTAAAGTGCTTAATGTCGGGCAACTTCGTGACTACCAAGCAGGAATATTCCTGCTCGTATCACTGTTGGCACAGCATCAGTCCTGAGATATTTCATAGTTTTTACAGAGAAAATAAATCACTTCATAGTTATAGTACCGGCAATGCTGATAATCTAGTCACTGAATACGGACTTGGAACTAGAGCAGGTTTTTCTGTCAGATATCTAAGTTCTGAGGTTTGAAATGCTCTTCCATAGAGCATTCGGGCGGACGAGCACCTTAGTTTATTTAAGAAAAAAATAAAAAACTTTCTTTTGGGTCTTGGTTTATAGACGAGTTTTGTTATTTCTTTTTTTTTTTTTCTCTTTTTTTTATTCTATTTTTTTAATTTTTTTTTATTTTCATGATTAGAGATTGGTCATAATTTGTTTTTTTCCTTTATTTTGGTTTGTTTTGTTCGTTTGTTAAGAGTTTTATTTGCTAAGTGTTTGTTATATGTGTGGTCGCCCAGTATCAATTGCTTTCATGTCTTTCTTTGGGCAACCACTTGGATTTATGTTATGTGTTATATAATTTTGTAATTAAATGAATTGAAATTGAACTGAAAAATTTAAAATAAACATTAAAATAATTTATAACAGCATCGCATGTCTATCATGTAGCGTGTCTCTATAGCATACACAAGTAAACGTAAACGAATAAAGCAAGCTTGTGGCATTTCAAGCTTCTTTGTACACCCGATAGTACCACACCGGACACTATTGTTTCAGAGGCTCTGACAACCATTAGAAACACATAATCAGCTAAATTTTTATAGTATTAATAAGTGTCAGAACGTAAAAAAAAGTTATGCTTTCGGTCGGGTGGGGTTATATCCGACCCCAACCCCTTCTAGCTTCCTACCTATAAGAGATTCAATGAACTAAGCCCGTCAGCTATCGGAACTTGGGTATTGCTCAGAATACAGAGGTTATCAGTTTCTGCATTGCATAATTAACAAGTGACGTAAAATCTCACCCTATCTGGGATATACAAGACCCCGCCCACCCAGTTGAGGCTTAAGATGGTAATGAAGATAAATATATAGATCAAAATATAGATCATCACAAACCTTGGGAAAAGGTTAAATCTTATCTGCCAATGTATGTTTTCATAGGCGTTCATATATCAGATTACCGAGGGGAGTGGGGCACCAGACAATTTAAGTAAAGAAAGGGGTGTTATGAAAAACACGAAAAAGTTTATTTCTCGAACACAACTTTTCAATTTTTCTGTGTGTAGGTATGGGCGTTTTATTCTTACTCATGCATTGCTTCTACTGCTCTTACTTTGGTAGAAATGGATTCTGTTACATTTGATTTTAATTATATGATTATTAGGGAAACCACTAGATTTGATATTCATATACTATACTTCTTGTTTATAAACAAACTAATTTCTCTTTGAACCATATGCGGTGAAATATAGAGGAGTCAATTCATAAAAATTTAGAAAGGGGGGGGGGGGACATTTGTCTTTTTTTCAATTTTTCTAACAAAAATACTAAAAAACACATTTTTCTACGAAAATACCCCCTCCCCAAGGCATTTTTCAAAATTTTGGGGGGAACAAAAAATCTAGGGGGCGCAGGTCCTCCTCGCCAACTCTTATTCGATGGCACCGATGACATACCACGAGATATCACATATGAATCTAAGCAAATTAAATCAAAGATTATCTATACAAATTAATTTAATAATTTTTTATTGAAAATTACAAGACAAATAAGGTATAGTGGGCTTAAAAAACGAAGAAAGTTAATGATCGCGATAACTCTAACTATCCATTAGTGGCTAATAATCCTTAATCATTTTCAGAAGCTCATTCAACGACAGTGTGATTTATTACTAAATCATACTAGGCAACGAGTACAGAATCCTTCCACATCCTTTTACGACTTGAAATCTACATTACTATAAACACTTTTATTGAATAGTTATGGCTTCTGCAGATGCATTTGAAAGAGACATAGGCTATTAAAAATAAAGGAAACTCATTTTTCTAAATGCTATTAACATCCAGCTCTAAGGAGAAATGGATGTCATCATCTATTTTTGTTTCTCTTAAACAGACGATTTTCATATACTGACTCATGTGCAGGGTTGCCACCGTTGGTGATTTATCACCTAAATTTGGTGTTTTTTTCGTTTGGTGATTTTTTGGTAATTTGGTGATTTTTTGGTGACTTTACTCAAAATTTGGTGGTTTTATTATAATAGTTGATGATTTTACTATGTTTGCGTTCCAGCTTCTGAATACAGTGAGGCAAACTCTTATGAAAATGCTATTAAACAGACTTGATTGTCAGTATCCACTGAACAATCAAGTCTAATAAGCGAATTTATTAAAAATCCAAATAGCCGATAAGGGGGAAGACCATAAGCAATGCAACCTATATTAATAAAGAAGAAAATTATAGGAAAACGCAATAGAGAGCAGTCGCAGGACCTAAAACACGCGGCTTGATTTGAAGTTCGTTGTAGGTGCTGAAAACATATTATATTACTTTTATTTTAGCCTATATTCACATCCTAACATCTAAGCAGGTGGGTTATATACATATTTCCAGTCATCAACTACTATATTAAGCAGAGATGGGCTATACTCTGGATGAGGTGTAATTCTAGCTGAGGAGCTTTACACTATCTTGGAAAATAGTTGCACTAGGAGAGTCAAACTTTCAGGAATTAGCTCAGACCCTAAATTATGTCCCGGAGAGGTGTTTTCTAGCTCCCATTTCAAGGTCATTATTGTATTATTTGTTTGGAAATTCAGATGAATCTGGTTTAAAAGTACTTGGTTTCACAATCCTCGATGCATTTAGAAGGCCCAGACTTCACATTGAAAATGGGAATACTCGTATTCCAAGACCTAAATCTGAAATACTTGTTAAACGTAGAGAGGATGGGAAGTTAACTGAAGCTCAGAAAATTATAAAAAATACCCGGCTGCTAAACTAAGAATTAGTCAGGTTAAGAGAAAACATTTCAAAAAAACTAGTAAATCATTCTATCCCATTCCTGTTTATTGTTCCTTCTGAAAGCACAACTTGCACGAACAGCTTGGTGAAAATTCTGCAAGTGAGGCTGTTGAAGAAGTGACAGAGGAAAAAAATTCTGTAAATGCAAGTGTTCAGACGTTTGTGACGCAGGAGGCTTCTGTTCTAAAGAGTTCTAGAAAAACATTTTATCTTTATCTATTTTGTCATAAGAGGACAGGCAAAATCACAGGTTGTGACGTAGTTAGATCAGATCGTAGTTACTCAAGAAAATTCTGGACCAGAAAGTGATTTCAACATTAATAGCGTTAATGATACTAACTCTTTTGAAGAGTCAGATAGATCCTTTAAGGCTCCTCCACGGAAGACACTGCCACTGACTTGCAAAGCAGGACAATTGGATGAGGACACCAATTGCAGTGAAAGCTAAGAAGTAATGAATCACTACGAAAAAATGAAAACCAACCGTTCATCTTATGGCCTCGGCCAGGACAAATACAACCAAAATAACAAAAATTTAATTTGAAAAGCACGTGAATACGAGAAAGTTGCAGTATTGAAAATGACCAAGACCTCAATCATCAGACAAAATCGTCAGACAGAACAACAACAAAATTTCTTGCAATAATTGTTCGCTATTATTCTCAGGAAGAGCAGAAACCAGTTCAACAGTTTCTTTCACTGCCAGGTACAACAGCTAAAGGGTTGAAGAACTTAATGGCAGATGAGTTCCATAAAAAAGAAACAAAAGTATCACTGACAAAAATTTTTGCCTTTGTTTCGGACAATACGAGTATCACGCTAGGATCCAAAAATGGCTTGGCGAAGTCTTTGAAGGATGACCTTCCACGGCTAGCAACTTTCGGTTTTATCTGCCATTCGTTTACCCTTTGCTCAGCTGCTGGATGTGAGGTCTTAGACCCGTGTGTTTGTAGTTCAGTCATGATGTTTTTTAGTTTTATTGCATTTAGTCCAAAATGGAAAATGCAATTTAGACAGTGCCAATCATTTCTTGATATAGCTGAGCGCTGTCTGACTTGCCTTAGCAAAACGAGATGACTGGCGATGGAATGTGGCTTAACGTCTTCTAGTACAATATGGTACAGTTACCTTTTATTTTCAATCTTATTTTGCATATAATATACCATCTACTAATGCCCTTTACAACGCACTTACAAGCGATGATTTTAAATTACATAAGATGTTCCTTGGTTACATTTTAAAAGTGGTGAATCGACTTAATGTAGTTTCAAAGTGAAGAGGTACAAGTTCATTCACTTCTTAATAAGGTAAACCCTGCTGGAAGGAAATAATGTCAAATTTCATCTAAGAATGTTTTGGCTCGCACTAGCCCATTTGCTATAGACGTTACAAAGCCTGATATTTTGCAAAACTTTAAAAACATGTATTTTGGAGCAAAATTTGAAGCGAATACAAGTAAGGTGAAAAAAAATCTTGAACATCAAATATAGATTAATTTGCTGTTCAAATTGGCCACTTTCTATAAAAAGCATGAATCTCGAACAGTATAATTTCAAAGCAGTGTTCTAGAATCCCCCCCCCCCTGTTTGCGGTTTCCATTCCTTAGTGTCACTCTTTAGCTGATCTAATCAGTGGGGCCATCTACCATAGTACTTGCTACATTACTGAAATGCAGAGAATATGAATTACTGGACATCAAATGTTTAAGAGAGCTAAAGTGGAGTAAGGGATAGATTGGCCCGTTTTGTAATGTCGTTAATGTGGATATTCCATTTAAGATTAGAAGACAAAGTAATGTCAAAAAGTTTAGTGTAGGAAGTAGTCAAGGGGGAGGAGGTAAAGAAGTTGTTAAAAACAATTCACGATATGGAAAGTGAGAACATAAAATTTATCCTCAATATCTTTCACTAGTAATCTCATTAAATTTAATAAATAATATTTTTTCTGTATTTTCGTTGGGGGGGGGGGGGTTTCTTGGAGGGTAGCCAAAGCAGATGTTTGAACATGGTAGGATTGAGGCGGAGTGTTAACGGAAGCATCAACCTTGTGCGGCTTAATACTGCGACGAGATTTTAGTATCCTTATAATTCAGTACCCTTACAGTAGAGCACCCTTAGTCATAATATTTTTTTAGATAAGAATCAAAGGCTAAGAAAAAAAAAGATAATTACAGATCCATTTGGCCCATGAACTGTGAGACCTGTATTGCCCATTTCTTGAACTGTAAGACACGCTCCAGGAAGCCCACCAATGTTATCCCAATGCAAACTGGTCAAGAATATGTTCTCCAGCTTAGCAAATCTCATCCTGTGCTCCTGAGTCAGCCTTTGAGTTCCCTCTCCACAATTAAACAAGTACCTAAAATTCAGGATTAGGCTAAAATAATCTTAGAATTCTAAATTTTGTTATTAACATCAGGAATCGGGCCCAAAAGACTTCTATTCAGCAGGGTTTCCAACATAATTCCAAATCCCAGTGTAACGAGTTTATGGGCCCTTGCGTATACTTCTCCACGTGTATACCAGTGCTTTCCATACAGATTTTCAAAACATATGAAAAGTACCACAAAATCTGAAAAAATTACGTCAAAAATATGCGAACCAAAATTACAAGAATATTCCAAAAAGGAGAGTCAACATGAAGGGCAAGTTAAAAGCGGCACTGAGAGTGAGTTCTTAATAATATCTTAAATGATGATGTGCAAATCTGGACGCCAGCTTTCCTAAGGCTGAGAGAAGTCTGGAATCCGATTTCTGCTCATGAAGCTATCACTGTTCAGACCATGATTTATTCATTCGGCCGTGTAGAATCCCGCGCCCCTCCTCTAAAAAAGCCTGTTTGGTTCAAAAAGTAAATATACATTATCACAGGTATTCTTACAACATATAAACAGATGAAAAAAAGTTCCCACACAACTGACTGTCTTGGTAATTAAAAAGGGAAAATGTCACAGCAATGGGGAAAATAAAAAAATTATGATTCTTTAATTTGTATCCCTTGTTTCTTAAAAAGCAATTCTGGTTGAAAAGTTATAATATATTTTCATGTAAACTTTAACAATAGAAGTAAATAGCAAGAAAAGAAAACTCCTCCACTGCAAAGAACTGCTATTTGCACTAAAATGTAGGATTTATGACAATTCATGAAATCCAATTTCTATGAGTAAAATACGCAGGCTTTTGCCTCAAAAATCTGAGACTTTTCACCGTTTGATGGTAAAAATTGTCGACTGTGCAATCCTCGAGAGAAAAAACCAAAAACGGCGACATTTGACAGAAAACATGTGACAGCGGCAATACTGGTGTACACTTCTCAGAATGGCATCAGGATAATTACATATTAGCAATTAAGAGTAACCATGGTATTGTTACCGAAAACTTTTGAAGTTTTCAAGAATACAGAGATGTTAAGTTAGTAATTTTGCATAATTTGGAGATGCAGTCAGCACAAAAAAGAGCAGAAAAAGAACCATGGTTCAGCTCCTCTGCTGAAAAAAAAACCTAAAAAAATTAGCAGGAGGCTGCTTTTGAAGTATTCAACATTAATCACGTTAAAGTATTAATGGAAGTTAGTAAAATCATTATTTTTCAAAATCCCTTATTTCAACCCCTTTCCCCCTGTATATAGGCATGTATGCCAGGAGTTGCTTCGAGCCCAGACCCACACGAAATGTACAGATCCTTCTGATTTCCCCAGTACTTTTGTTGAACTTTCTTGTTTTTTCATGTGTGTCAAACTCAACCGCCCCCTGAAAATCCTCTCTTACGTGCCTGGTATACACAAGCTTCTATGAAAACGAACGCCAATGTTTATTTTGAACGAAATGAAGAAGTTTTATGCACATTCCTAGTTCTAAAAACTGATTTTCCTAAATAACGCCGTAGGTTGCATTTCACAAACATCAACAACAAAAAAAAAACAATAGGGGATTCTTTCCAAAAGACAGTGGAATTGTACATTTGAATGAATATTTCGGCCCCATGTCCAAGGGCCGTTCTCAGCACAGCACAAGCAAAAAAAAAGGAAGAAGAAACTTAAATTAAATTGCAAAACAGTAAAATTAAAAATGTTTTTTAAAAACTTTTTAAAACAGCCCTAGCATCATTACTTCGACGCATTTCAAACAGGACTCTTGAGTTCTGACACAGCATCTAATTCTTTATCAGATGCTGGGGCAATGGAATATAACTTGAGAGCACTAAATGGTGCCCACTATAAAATGTTATATATCGAATATACAGGGTGTCCACAAAGTCTGGATACATACGAATTTTGAAGATTTATGAAAATTATTTGAAGATTAAATTAAAAAAACGAGTTTTTTCCAGCTGAGAGTAAGTAGCAACATTAAAATGGACAGAAATCATTCCATATATGAAAGGGGTAGACCCCTCCTGGTTTTTTAGTGCTTTTAAAGAAGCTTCTTAGTGTTATAATTAAACGGCTCTTTTGTTTCCAGAGTCGTTCTTAGATAAATTGGGACGAAAATCACACTTCAGCGTCAAGATCAAGGTATTGAGGAGGGGGCAAGCTGCCTTATATACGTAAGAATTTCTGTTCATTTTAATGTTGTTCCTTACTTTTGGTTGAGAACAAAACGTTTTTTTTAATTAAGTTTCTGATCGTTTTTTAAATAATGCCAGGATATCCAGCACCTCTCCGAGAAAAATTACAACTCCCACGCCTAATCCCTCCATGGAAAGTTCCTCCCACATAAAATACCCTCCCCCACCAGAAAACTTATACCAACTCTATTCTTGTTGAATTTTCCTACCAGAAAATTTCTTGTGGATGATTCCACCTGAAAAGTTATTCTCAGCACACTCTCATTTGAAAATTCCTTAAATTCTGGTAGTTTTTCAAATCATGCTGGAAATTTCCCTCCATGGATTTTATTTTCCAGAAATCTTCTCTCCCCCCCCCCTGGGGGAAATTTGCTCCCCACAGAAACTACCCCATAGAGAATTTCACCGGCAGAAAATTCCCTTACGGAGAATTTTTTTTGTGGAAATCCCCCCACACTAGATCCTCTAGACCAGTGGTTCTCAAACTTATTTAGACACTGTGCCACTTTTTACACATAAAATATTTTAGGTACCCCTTCTCAGTTACCGGTACTAAGAAAACTATAGGTAAAATATTAAACAAATCTTAGAACTTTGACCTTTTGAACTCAATTAAGCATCATGTTTAAGTAAAAACAAAGATATATTTTTTACAATTTTTTTTATTTAAAAACAAGCACACACAAAACTTGAAGAACAAAAAGCGCTTACTTTCACAGAGATTGGTGAGAAGGGTGAGTTTGTTTCCCTTTACACAGTTTAAAGAAATTGGGTTCTAACTTAGTTAAATAAAATCTTAAATCATCTTCAAAATTTAATTTGTTTCTAGATTTACTTTTAAAATAGGTTAAACTTGAGAAACTCTTTTCACATAAATAAGTGGTGGAAAACTCTACAAGAAATTTAACAGCAGTGCTTGACAGTTCTTTGCATTCCTCCCCAATACTGATCTAGAAATCTAACAATGCGGTACCAGCAGTCAAATATTTATTTTTCAGTGTAAAGGGATCACATCAGACTTCAATGAGTTGCTCCTTTTGTAAGGCAGTCACGATAGTGTCCATAGCATCAGCATTAAAGAGGACACCTATCAAGGTTAACTATTTCTGCAAAGGTGGAAAGCACTCTCTTGCTGATCTTCACTGCAATCAAATACTGGATCATCTGAGTCTTGAGTTCAGTGAAATCAGCTATGTTTTTCTCATTATTTTTCAAAAATGTATGTGATTATTTAAATGGTTTGCAGTTGTTATGTTCTATTTGTTTTCCCAAAAAGTGATCTTTTTTACTATTGCATCAGTTTTCTTTCCTACATAAAAAAAAAAAAAAAACAGAAACATTGCCCTGCTTGGATGAATTCCAGATGTTGAGTTTTTCAAAAATATCACTTAAATAAGCCACAAAAGCCAATCAAAATCAGTAAGTACAGAAGACAGATGGGATTTGTGTTTGGTAAAAAAAATATAATTATTTGCAGAGCTCAAACAAACACGACACAACATTTTCCCAAGAAAGCCATTGTAACTCAGTATGTAGCAATAAGTTATCATGGAGGCTCAATATTTCCTGGTGTTTTTAGGAAGTTCACAATTTTAACACTCAAATCAAGGACATCTTTATGTTAATCAGGGAGGTTCTTAGCCGGCAAAGCCTCTCGGTGAAGTACACAATGAGTGAACTTACACTCAGTTGAAACCTTTTTAACATGACCTACAAGCCCTGTGATGTGACCGCTCAGCCTTAGCACCCTCCATACACACTGACACACAGTTCTTCCACTCGAGCTAGTTTTCAAAAAAAAAGAAGAATCTAACAACTTGAAAAAATCTTCCCCTTTTGTAGATGTTTTAAGTGTCGTACAAAATGAAATATCTTCAAGTATTTCATCTTGAAAAATGCCTTGTACAAAAATGATCAGTTGGGCTTTGCCAGCAACATCCGCGGTTTTATCGAGTTGTATATTAAAGCAAGGAGTACCTTGAGTTGCTCCAACAGGTTTTTCTTTCATATCATAAGCCATATCAATAATTCTCCTTGAAACTGTATCATGTGATAATGGAATTGTCTTAATTCTTTTTGTCTCTTTCTCTACAAACATGCAAGAAACAATTTCTGCTGTGGCAAGGAGGATTAGATTTTTGCTGATAGTAAAGTTTTTACCAATATTTGCAGTCAAATGACTAACTTTGTAAGAAGTTTTTACAACACTGTCATTTTGTTCTGCGCCAGAAAACTGTTAAGATCTTCCAAAGGATGTTCAAAGTACTGTAACTCCTTTTTTTAACTAAATTCTCATGTTTGCTTTCAAAATGGCGTTCTAAAAAGGAAGGTTTCATAGACTTGTTTGATAAAATTTCAGAACAAACAACGCATTGTGGATTAAGCTTGTCTTAGCTATCAGTCCAAGTAAAACCTAATTATAAGTACAACTCGTCATATTTTCTTTAATTACATATAGATTCATTTGCCAGTTTTTTTTTCTTTTCCTTTGGCTGCTCATTAGTAACAAGACATTCAGGACTACTTTCATTTTGTTTTTCCCAGATTCTTTAGGAGCAATTTATCCATTGTTAATTTTTATTGTCAAATTCAGTTACATACCTGAATCAATACACTGACGTACTGTTTGAACAGGATTCAGTGTCTGCAGAATAACACAAGACACCACAAAAATAACACAATACTGGTAGCAAGCTTGTAATAACAGACAATACTACTGTAATACAGTGACACAAGAGACAGGCCAGCCTACACAACCACCCTGATGACTAAGCCCTGGTGGCGCGCGCACGTCAATATATCCCCACTGAAACCACTTGGGAGTCAGAAAGGGACAATTCTGACAACTTTGCCAGTCCTAGAGTTAAAGGGTTGTTTTATATTTTTGTTGGCCAGCTGCAAACCCTTTAAAAATTTTTGTGTACTCCCAAAGGGTACATATACCACAGTTTGAGAACCACTGCTCTAGACAATTCCAACTGGGTGAAACTTTGCCCATACAATTACCCTTACTTTATCTAGCAAAGACAAAGTAAGAGAAAGAAAGAGAACATTGTATAGGAATTCTTGAAAATTCCCCTGTGTGTAAAATTTCCCCTGGAAAGTTCAACCCCTGCAAACTTCAATCACCACTCAAGAGTGACAACTCAATTCTTTCATCTTTAGACAGAGCCACCATTCAATATGGGATTGAAAGATAGGCTAATATAGATAAATAAAATAAATAAATAAAATATCAAAATTTGTATGTATCCAAACTTTGTGGACACCCTGTAGAAGATAAAAGAGCCATTTTTGTTAAAAAGGTTTCTTGCCAGAATTCTCCAAACAAACTAACTCATTTTTCCTTTCAAACTCTGACTTAGTACCATTTTATATGGGGTACCATCTGAAATTTCAGCATTACTCATTTTTGTTTAAATGATTCATTGACTGCTGCTGCTTGAAACTACAAATATTCTAGCCAGTCTTTGTAATTTTCTAACTTAATATCTTATGCAAATAAGCACACACACACACACACACACACACACACACACACACAC
>JAQQPU010006222.1:23051-33379 GCA_029168905.1 Artemia sp. Kazakhstan ARC1039 | reverse complement strand
AAGCATTAATTTAAGTCGTTAACTGAAACAAAATAATTAATTTTAGGGATCGAAAGCATTAAGTTTAAGCATTAAGTTTGGGAATTGAAAGCGTTAACTTTTTGAATCAATATCAATAGTTTTGAGAAATGAATGCATTAACTTAGGGAATCAAAAGTGTTAATTTTTGGAATTGAAAGCATTAATTTCGGAAGTAAAAAGCATTAACTTTGAGAATCGATAGCACTAACTTTGGGAAATTGACAGCATTGACTCCGGGAATTGAAATCTATAGCTTGGGAAATGAAAGCTTTTACTTTTGGAATTGAAAGCATTTATTTTAGGAGTAAACACTAATTAGAAGGATTTTTATAGGTGATTTAAGGTGCTACTTCAGAACAATGAAGTTTGGAAATTTATGCTTTATTAAGCAGCTTTCACACAACCTAGGTAATTCTCTAAACTTAGGGGTTAAGTCAAGGCCATACCCAGAATTTTTTTTTGGGAGGGGGTTTACTCAAAGATTTCTTTTTTTTTTGGGGGGGGGGGTACACAAAACAACTAAAAAAAACGCATACAAAAGTTATTTATATCCATTTTTGTTACGTTTTTACGAGTCAAAAAAACATTTCATGAGGGGTTCAAACCCCCCTCTGGGTACGGCCTTGGGTTAGGTTACATTACGTTAGGTATACACTTTTACACTTAAATAAGTCCTTTTGGACTAGGCCAGTGTATAAACTCATAAATTAAGCAGGATCGTCGTTTAAGGTCATCACAGTCATCATTAGCAAACTATTCAAAAATGTGAAATGAAGATGAAGGATCAAGATTTGATGAAGATCTTATGGTCATTGCAGAAGGATGGCATGTGATGAAAATACGGTGTGAATGATATTTTAAGAAAAATAAGTAGAATTTAGAGAGAATTGGAAATTAGAAATAAGAGAGAATTTGCTTTCAAATAGGCTAATAATTAGAAATAAGAGAGAATTTGCTTTCAAAATTTATCAGTTTGTCATGCAGCAATTTCATTCGGCTGCTACTATGTTTACTTTTCCACACAGTGGCATGAATTTACGTAACATAAATTAATATATAGATAAAGACCGTATCCAGTATTTTGCTCAAGGGGAGGGGGTTACAAAGAACCTAAAAAGCTCACCAAAAATTTGCTGGTAAATTTTTTGCAGTTCCTGTTATGACTTACAAATAAAGTGAACAAACCACTCGATGCCTATTTTTATGCTCTTTACGAATATAATAATCGCTTCTATCGGAAATTCAAATTTACCCACCCCCCTAATGTGCAAAATTCAGCGCTATTTTTGTCGACGGCATTCGAAAAACTTGAAACGGCAGGAAAACGTTTTATATTTGAGCTACCTAATAAACAAGGTTTGGATTGTTATGAATAAGTATTTTTGGAATATGTTACTCTTGAACAACTTACTTATAAACTAGTTATATGTTTTAACCACTTTTCAATAACTTAACTAGTGTTGATAACTTCTTTGTGTGGTTACAGTTCAGGGTATATATTTGCACATTAGGGAGGTGGAGGAGGGTAAATTTGAATTTCCGATAGAAGTGATTATTATATTCGTAAAAAGGATAAAAAAAGGCATCCAGTGATATGTTCACTTTATTTGTTGGTCAATAATATGAACTGCGAAAAATTTACTAATTTGCTTATGCATTTTTGTTACGTTTTTACAAGTCGGGCAAAAAAATTGAGGGGGTGAGATTGAAAACCCCTACCCCCTCCCTGGGTATGGCCATGATGTAGAGTTTAAGTCTACTTGGTGCTGCCTACTTTGCGGACAAAATTTGCTCAGTAAGATTCCACAATAAGAAAAACCGATACTGGTGCGTTATATGGTCGCTTTTATATGTATGTATGTATGTATGTATAAATTTATTGCCCATCATAAATGTAAAATAAGCAGTCATAAGCAGTCAAGAAGATATGTGGATGTATACCCGTGTCGAAAACTCTAGATACGTCTAACCCGACAAAATATACTACCTCATTATTTTCATGAGCATGTAGAAGTAAATTAGCAATCAAATGGTGACCATGGTCACTGCCTATTCCTTTCTTGAAGCCGAATTGGTTATCCGGTGTATAACACTTAACAGATATCTCGTCAATAATTAGTAACTCAAAAACTTTGCATAAAACCGGTGACACCGTAATTGGTCTAAAAGAAGAACATTGGTCCTTGGGCTTTCCCCTTTTCAATACCGGGGTTATTACTCCAGTACCAAACAAATCAGGAACTATACCACAACAGAATATCATCTGAAAGAGTAAGGTCAGATGCTCAATCAGGAGAGGGGACCCACATCGTAGATGCTGTGCGCAGAGACCATCAACACCACGAGAAGCTTTCTTTTGCAGCTTAGAAATGCACTCAGTAACCGCAGATCGAGTAACAATAAAACTGATCTCATCAGTTGATTGGCCTAAGCAACCATCAAGCTCCCTTTCATATTGGTTTGACAATGATGGATCATCCTCGGAAAATTCACTTTGAAAGTAACCATACCACTGGTCACTGTTAATTTTGAAAGCATTATAGGCTTTTGAAGTATCTCTTTTGAGCAGTTTCCATACGAAATTAGGTTCACTTGTGGCTTTACTTGATAGTTCAGCTACTGATTTAGCATGGTGTTGCCTAAGTACTTTCGCAAAATGTCGCTTTGTTTTCAGACGAATTTCATTTACCAAACCTTGCCGTGGCATACCACACTCCTTCCAGACATGAAACCAGAATTTCGATTTAGCACAAGAATCAATGAGGTCAGGGTTACCTGACCAACCATGCTTCTCAGTTCCAAGACGTACTCTTCGTGTGGGTAAACTAGCACGCTCGGCAGAGCGTAGAGCGTGAACGATCTCTGCAGAGTAAATATTCAGCAATATTTGCTTCTCTGCAAAGGTTAATAGTTTCTTTTGGGAAAGTATATGAAACGGCACTTTGATCTTTTTAGAAATAGAATCACTAACAGCCCGGAACATAAATATATCTGCACGAGCCCAGTCGGGGGTTTCATGCCATTTACTATCATTGTCTGGACTTGGACCACTCGGTATAATAAGTTGAACAGGTAATGCATTACTGATAGGCATATGGTCTGAGACTTGGAGAGTGGAGATAACTGAGGATCCTGAGTCTGGTTTTACGTTCGGGGAACACATGAAGAAGTCCAGAGAAGACGTACTGCCAGAGTTATGGATATATGTGAAACATTGGGTATTCTCGACCGCCAAGAGCTGAGGGCACATACTATTCAGAATATTAGCACGACTGCTACTGTCGTCAAAAACCACCGTCATACCACCAGCAAAGATTACTGCTAGGTTTTTCAGTTCACAATTAGACACGAGGGAACTGACTTGGTGGCATGCTTGATCAAATTGTCTGTCTGATGTAGAATTACGGTAATCGGTGGGTAAATACACTGACACCACCACATAATTCTGAATTTTGATGCCGTAAAATAGTGACTGTCGCGAAAGTGTTCGGGCTTGAGGACGTTTTAGAAAGAATAGCAGTACCTCCACTCGGCCGACCAGCCCTGGAGTGTCTAGCGGCACGACTTATTACGACAGTAGAAGCAGTCTTGCTCAACAAACATAGACTGTCGGCAGTGAGAAGGTGATCTTGTAGACAGAGAACGTCATTCGTGTCACATAGAGTTTGTATTATGGGTAATTTCTATGAGACGGCTCCATTAATATTCCATGATGTAACGCGTAGATCAGAGCTCATTTTAGGGGATTCATAAGTTTCTGTGCGACAGGACATTTGTAGCTGTAACAAGGATGGTCAGCTTGGTTGCACAGCGCACACTTCATTTTATTTTGACAGGGGGTTTCCAGCTTGTTCGAATGTCCTGTCTGCGCATCACGCGAACAGCGAGTAAGAGCTTTACCGTGCTGGGCAATATGTCCGTAAGCTTGGCAGTTGTAACAGCGATGAGGGAGAGGGTGAAACTTATCAATGCGGATTCGCTCGTACTCGATTATTCTTGACGAGGAAATGGCTGCTAATAAGTCTTCTTGGCGAGAGAACCGAAGCTTGTAGGACCTAGATTTGCCGATACGGGAGACTTTGGTACAGTTAGTTATCAAGTTCTGCAACTGACCGTCAGTAACACTGTCAGGAATGAAACGGGCAATTCCATAATACACTGGAACTTTCAGCTGTAAGCTTAGCGATTGTTCCCTAGATTTAATAGCATCAGGTACAGCAGTAGCTTCATTTTTATCACTTACGACGACGTGCCAAGTATCTTTTCCCGGTCTAAGCTCAGTTATCGCTGACTTCGAGTCACCCCACAAGTTATCAATAAAAATTTTGCGGTCCTTGGGGTCATTCAGCGTTTTAGGTGGATTCTTTAATATAATGGCAAAAGAGGGTTTGGATGATTGTGTGGGGGCTTGAGACAAAGAAGGCAGCGGGTTGCGCTTTGACAGGACGTAATTATCGAATTTGACACATAGTTCGTTAACTTTACGAGTAAGTGTAGCACTTGATTCCCCTGCGATAACTGGTACTTCGTCAGGCTCGTACAGCACGAAACGGGGTAGGGGTATCTGCTTTTCATCACACTTTTCAAATTTTTTTAGCATGTCCAGACAGTTATCTGCAGCTTTCTGTCGGTCACTTGGGCGATTCGGGCAGTCTGCAAAATTCCACAATATTTTCTTTGCTTCCATTAACGAATCAGTGCTAGAAAAGTCCGCACCAGTTTTCGCAATATCGGCGTGAACATTCCCCACAGCCTGGGCACGGTATAAAAAGTTCAAGACTGGAGACCATACAAGCTGCTGGCTCCGCATTGTATGCAGCAAACAAACGTACAGCAGGTATCTCACTTGGTCAGAAACAAGGTTGAATAGCCGCACAGAGATCACCGGGACCAAGGGAAGCTTCGAGATCTGCTCACCTGTCCCCTGCCATTTAAGGCTAATTAAAACCGGCAGGTACCAATCTGGCGCTTCCGGCAGGTTCTCTCCCCTCTTCTGCTTGGTCCCAACCGATCCACGCGGTACTGTTGACGCACCTTAAGAAAAGGTTGAAATTTGGTTTAAATTGACACGAGGGTTAAATATACTAACGACAGACGAAACCCGCCAGACTGGTTATTTTCAAGAGACCGCTATTCAGAAATGGATTCAAAGAGTAGTTTCCATTGCGTTTAAGATATTTAAACTGTTGTTTTTTGGGATTTAGGGGGAGAGGTACCTAGGTTAGGTTAGGTATTTAATATATGCTTTGCTTTAGCCCCCCCCCCTAATGTGAATATATATAGCCCAAATTTTTTCCTAAACTATTATATATTCATCTTATTTTATTTCATTAGCATTAATCAAACTTGGCTTTTTAGAAGTGACCATGTAACGCGCCAGTGCCAAAAATCCTTAAGCTGTGGTAATGGGGAAGGTTCTACGGTGAAGAGTGAAAGCCCTAGTAGACGTTAAGCGGTTTTCACACTATGTGCATAATTTTCTGTACTAAGTGGTTAAGTTATGTTACATTACGCATGATCTTTTACAGTTGATAAGTCTTTTAGCTAGGCTGACTTGAAAATTCGTAAGCCATCATAATCATCAGCAAAGACAACCACAGCCATCATAAGCAAATTTTTCAAAAATTAAAAACAAGGGATTGAGATGAAGAGATAGAGATTATTAAGCTTACATCAAGCCTGAAAAGGTTTTAGGAAACAATTGATGACTTTGTTTTCAAAATTTATTAATTGCTCATTCAGAAATTTGATTTTGTTGCTGCTATGTTGAAATTTTAAACAACATAGCATAAACTTGCGTAGCGCAAAACTCTTCAGAAGAACTAGTCAACTTTGCGCTACCAGTATTAGGGACAAAATTCGCTTAGTAACATTACGTAAAATAGCAAGATGTCACATGAACAACAGCTTCAAATGAATAATTGAGCTGGGCAGTCAAATGAATAACGATTGAAAAGAATGCCATCTTTTTCAAGGTTACTGGATTTATTTCACATGTGTTTTTTTTTCACAACCCTACGGTCAGTGGCGTCATTTCGTAAAAATCTTAGGGAGGGGGGAGGGGCAAATTGGAGCCAATTTTCCTAATACAAGTGAAAATGGCGAAAACTAAAAAATGAGCAATATAGCAAATATATAATAAACTGACCTGTTTCTGTGAATGCTTGAATTATGCATTTTTATCTTAGTTTTGACAAATATTTGGTGGGTTGGGGGCAAACTTGGGCCTCGGAGGGGCAGTTGCCCTCCTGCCCCATAGCAAATTACGCCCCTGCCTACGGTAGTTTGATTTTTGACTAAACATAGAATTAAAAAAAAAGTATTGAAGTATTTTTAAATTAAAAATTATTTTTATTAAATAATTATTTAAATTAAAAAGTATTTTTAGATTAAAAATGTTGAAGAGTATTTGAAATTGATAAGAAAGGAATCTACCGTTTAAATTGGGTTCAGTATGAATGGAAAGTGCCACTGATTGGGCAGTGCTATCCATCAGAAGTTGAAAAATTCAAGGCAAGACTGATTTCAAATAAGCAAATCAAGTTTCATAAAAAAGAAGAAGATTCAATTAAAATCAATTTTAATTTTAATTTTATATTTTAATATTATATTTTAATTGAAGATATTATATTTTATATTTAAATTGAAGATGAAATAAGATGAAATTAAAAGATGCCACACTTTTATAGATGCACAGAAGCTTGGGTGATTCTACCGTTTTTACTATTACTCATAAACGTTGCCAGAATGGTGTAACCGTGCCGCTGTTGGCAACAGTGACAAGGATAAAAATTATGCATAAAACTTCATAATTTGGATAAATCCCATTTAATCTCATGTTTACTGATCTAAGTCTATTTTCTCAATTCATTTCTATGGAATCAATATGTGAGTAAGCCCATCCTAAGCCAACTTTTTAATCTGCAAACCACCTTGAATACTCCATAAAACAGAATCTGTTACTCCACTAACAGACGTCGCTAACCTTAATAAATCTTCTTTTATAATTACCTACGGTGAAATAAAATTTGATATGTCATCAACTAATTAAGGGTGGTGCGAATCGCGATCAAAAGATACTGCTGTAGGTCCATTTCTGTCTTGACTCTTCTAGTACCGAGAACATCAAAATAAAATCACTTTGTCCTCTAGATCCGCCTTAGGTCAGTTCATACCTCAAACCATGATTTTATAAGATTTTTCTTTTGGTTGTTTCAAAATTGTGAAGTTTAAAGAGTAGTATTAATTTTGTCATTGTTGCCACGTTGAATCTTGAAAATTAAAAAGTAAAATCAGTTAATTATTTGAAAGCTATTTTTATCCGTGAAAACTGAGCAAAGCCCTTCTTATAAAATCTTCTCAAAATCTAGGGGGGAGTGGTAAGCTTTTCTATTTAAAAACTCCAAATAAATGTTGTGAAATCTTGGGGAGAGCAATTGCCGACGCTTTGCCAAATCGCTTTGAGTGCTTTATTTAACGAAATTTACCTTAATAACAACCTCCGTATCCTTAATAAGTTTGCTTTTATCTGGGTTTTTAGTTACCCGCTGCGAAATAAAAATTTGGAACGTCATCAACAAATTAGGGGTGGTGCGAATTGTAATCAAAAGCTATTGCTTCAAGTCTATTTCTTTTTTGACCTTTCAAGTACCGAGAACATCAAAGTAAAATCACTTTGCCCTTTAGACTCGTCTTAGGTCAATTCACACCTCAAACAATGATTTTCTAATATTTTGTCTTTTGTTTGTTTCAAAATTATGAAGTTTTAAATGTGGTAGCAATTTTTTCAGTGTTGCCATGTTGAATCGTGAAAATTAAATTGCAAAACTGGTTAATTATTTGACAATGTTTTCTGTCCGTGAAAATTTTAGTAAATACTTCAAAAAAAATTACTCGAAATCTAGGAGGGGGGTATGTTTTTTCCAGTGAAGAATTCCAAATAAGCGTTTTAAAATCTAGAGGGGAGAAAATCCCAACGCTTTGCCAAACAGCTTTGAATTCCTGATTTAACGGAATTTTCCTCAATAACAACCTCCTTATACTTAATAAATTATCTTTTGTCTGGGTTTTAATTGCCCGCTATGATATAAAATTTGATACGTCATCAACTAGTTGAAAGGAGGGATAAATCGTGATGAAAAGATACTAGAAAGACACCAAAATGAAAATATTTTTGCCCACCCCCCCCCGGAGCCGTAGAAAATCTGTTCACCTGAAAACTGTGATTTTCTAAGACTTCTCTTTTGGTTGTTTCAAACTATGGAGTTTTAAGAATAGTTCACGTTTGTCAGTGCTGCCACGTAAAATCGAGAAGATACATTAGCAGAAATTAGTTAAATTTTGCAGTGCTTTTCATCTGTAAGAATTAACGGCCTGATGATTCCCAGAGGCAACACCTTCAGAGCAAAGTTACACCTTGTATAGCTGTTTCGTGCCATGTGTTTTCAGCTAATTTTCTGCTGATTTTTTACCCATATCTGATTTTTTTTTTTTTTTTATTTGGTGCCTGCTTTTACTTGAAATTGCATATTTGTATATGGAGGTAATTTTCATTAAAAAGTGGAAATTTCTACTGAGCCAGTTGAAACATCAGGTTCCATTTTGGGGTTTTGAAAGACGCCAGAATTTAAGATTCAGCCTTTAGCTTAGAGATACGTCTGGTTTACATAACTTTGGAAAATGTATGCTCACAACACTTTTTTTATGAGAGAAAAGAAGAACGTGATTTTTCGGAAAATTTTGGAATCAGACAATTTGGAATCACTTTTTGGGAAATCAGGACATAAACTTTCTAAGGGAAATTTGGTCAATTGCCTCAGTCTTTGATAGGATTGCTGTTTTATCAGGATATTGTTTAATTGTAATGTCTCCATGTTCATCAAAAATCTTTCTTCAACAATTTTTGGAATTCCCAAAATTTCAATAACAAATTTTAGAAACAATTTTCTTCTAGCTTCTGGAAGCTTAATTCTCATTACAATTGAAGTTCGCACTTTTTAATAGGGTTATGGAAAAAGGTTATGTGGCATGTCATTAATTTTATCCTGTGCAGGGGAGGGGGCATTCTCCCTGAGATTAAAGCGAAGCGATAGATAATTTACTTCTGAAGTTAGTTGGTTAGTTTATCCCCCAAAAAATTAAACACGAAAATAGAACTTTGGCACTTCTAACCTCCCAGGTAAAAATTGGTGCGAGTCAAAGCATCGTAGTAAAAATTTAGTCTTAATCGCATTGATCTGGGAATTGATAAGGGCTTTATATTTTGGAAGATTTGACTGTATAAAGTACTCTGAAATCGCCAAAACATTTCAAGAAAGAACAAAAATTTGCAGTTGTATTTTTAATAATTTACTTGGAGATTTTCTTCTCAACCTATAGGCAAATGAAGATTTAAACTTAAATCATCGAGGAAACTAAAATAAAACATTTTGTGTTTCTTGCCCCATATCATGTCTATCCGCTTCTGAGAACCGCGGTTTTGTAAGGTTTTGACTTTGGCCGTTTTAAAATTGGGAAGTTTTTTGGGTTGCAGCCCCTTTTTTGTCAGTGTTACCACGTTGTGTCGTGAAAATTAGCGAGTTAAATTTAACAACGCTTCCCGTTCTGTGGTGATTTAACAGTGATTCGTTGTTTTCCGGGTATTTATGCATTATACGAGAAACACTCGAGAAATGAAGTTTGGTTAATGCTAATGAAATAAAACAAAATATGATGAAAATATAATACTTGATTAACAAAATCGTGAAAACTACAACAAAGAACTATGGAAGGGGAACTGCCCAGAGCGTGTTATATTAATAACCAAAATGTCGACTAAATATTTAATTAAAATATAGCTACAATGTATTGTCTGGTATTAACACCGTAAAAAACGGGTAATGTCTCATGTTGTCTCATGTAATTTTTTGTTAATAATTTTCCTTTTTTTTATTTTGGAAGGTGAGTCTGTGAACCAAGATATGAATACTGGAAGCTGAAGTGATGAAGTTCGGTTCTGAAGCATGGGCGCTCCGAAACACGGAGGAGGATTTGCTAGATGTTTTCCGGAGAAATTGTTTGCGCATTATTTGGTTACCCTACTGACTGGCCGTATCTCAAACAGTAAACTGTACGAGAAATGTGGTTCAATCCCACCTTCTAGGGCTATAATATGAAAAAAGTGAGATTTTTAGGGCACATTTATGGATGAAGGATGAAAGACTGTCGGCAAGAAAGTTAAACCACAAGAAATAGTCAAAATATAGCTTTATTATGCGTTTTCAGGAACAGTCAGGCAGGGGAGATCCAGGATTTTTTTAGGGGGGGGG
>JAQQPU010006222.1:0-13512 GCA_029168905.1 Artemia sp. Kazakhstan ARC1039 | reverse complement strand
ACTCATCATTTATGTATGCTCAAGTTGCATAAGTTGTAACTATAGTTGTAAGTTGCATAAGAATCGTTGCTGTCAGACATAAGGTGCAACTGTAACTATAAGTTTCATAACGATTGCATCTTTCAGACACCCGACTCATTATTTATGTATGCTCAAGTTGCATAAGTTGTAACTATAGTTGTAAGTTGCATAAGAATCTTTGCTGTCAGATATAAGCTGCAACTGTAACTATAAGTTGCATAAGGATTGCAACCTTCAGACACCCGACTCATCATTTATGTATGACTTACCCTTTATGTATGCTCAAGTTGCATAAGTTGTGACTATAATTGTAAGTTGCATAAGAATCGTTGCTGTCAGACGTAAGGTGCAACTGAAACTATAAGTTGCATAAGGATTGCAACTGTCAGACACCCGACTCATCCTTTATGTATGCTCAAGTTGCATAAGTTGTAACTATAGTTGTAAGTTGCATAAGAATCGTTGCTGTCAGACATAAGGTGCAACTGTAACTATAAGTTCCATAAGGGTTACAACTGGCAGACACCCGACTCATCATTTATGCATGCTCAAGTTGCATAAGTTGTAACTATAGTTGTAAGTTGCATAAGAATCGTTGCTGTCAGACATAAGGTGCAACTGTAACTATAATTTTCATAACGATTGTAACTGTCAGACACCCGACTCATCATTTATGTATGCTCAAGTTGCATAAGTTGTAACTATAGTTGTAAGTTGCATAAGAATCTTTGCTGTCAGATATAAGCTGCAACTGTAACTATAAGTTGCATAAGGATTGCAACCTTCAGACACCCGACTCATCATTTATGTATGACTTACCCTTTATGTATGCTCAAGTTGCATAAGTTGTAACTATAATTGTAAGTTGCATAAGAATCGTTGCTGTCAGACATAAGGTGCAACTGTAACTATAAGTTCCATAAGGATTGCAACTGGCAGACACCCGACTCATCATTTATGTATGCTCAAGTTGCATAAGTTGTAACTATAATTGTAAGTTGTATAAGAATCGTTGCTATCAGACATAAGGTGCAACTGTAACTATAAGTTGCATAATGATTGCAACTGTCAGACACCCGACTCATCATTTATGTATGCTCAAGTTGTATAAGTTGTAACTATAGCTGTAAGTTGCATAAGAATCGGTGCTTTCAGACATAAGCTGCAACTGTAACTATAAGTTTCATAAGGATTGCAACTGTAAGACACCCCACTCATCATTTATGTATGCTCAAGTTGCATAAGTTGTAACTATAATTGTCAGTTGCATAAGAATCGTTGCTCTCTGACATAAGGTGCAACTGTAGCTATAAGTTGCATAAGGATTGCACTGTCAGACACCCGACTCATCATTTATGTATGCTCAAGTTGCATAAGTTGTAACTATTGTTGTAAGTTGCATAAGAATCGTTGCTGTCAGACCAAAGCTGCAACTGTAACTATAAGTTGCATAAGGATTGCAACTCTGAGACACCCTACTCATCATTTATGTATGCTCAAGTTCCATAAGTTGTAACTATAATTGTAAGTTGCATAAGAATCGTTGCTGTCAGACATAAGGTGCAACTGAAACTATAAGTTGCATAAGTTGTAACTATTTTTTTAGGGGGGGGGGGTTACATAAAAACCCTCAAAAACGCAACCAAAATTTGTTTATGTCCCTTTTTGTTACGTTTTTACGAGTCAAACAAACATTTCGGGGGGGGGGGGTTCAAATTGGGTAACCCCCCCCCTTGGATACGGCCTTGACGCCCATGTTTGCACCTATAACTATAAGTTGCATAACAATTGCAACTGTGAAGCACTCAACTTGTCATGTATAATATAATAATATAATAAATTATTAGATTATTTTTCTTTTTAGATGGCAGATGTTCTGCATATAAGTAAAAGAAACAATAGAAAGAAATCGTTTTTGGACACGAACAATTGTTTACTCGCTTTGATTGACTCCGTACGAACTAAGATCTCTTGGGAACAGGCAGTCATCAATATAGAAATGAGAATCATTTCGCATTTTGGTGCTATAGCAATTCTCGCACGTTATCATCGCACCCACATCACGCAACAAAAATCTAAAATTAGTAGAAACTTACGTCAATCCTTAGAAGAAACAAAAAGAAAAAGCAGGGAGCTACGAACAAGGTTACTCCGGATGGAAAAAGGGTAAGGGTAAAGGAAATGGCTCTAGATCCTTAAAGCCTAAACAGGCGGTGCTGATCTGCGTTTCAAGGCTCTTCAGTCAGGAAGTGCAATGGGGCTGAGGGCCAGCCATCCTATGCTTTCGCACACCCTTCCTGAATGAACAGAGGATATGGATTAACAGGAGAAAGAGGAGATGTTAAAACTCCAACTTGCGCCTGTACAAGTAATTGGGAAACGAAGCCTCCTTGTTCAAATAAGGAGGGAGGGAGTTTTGGATTGTTTTGTTGTTTAAAAATTTTAAGTTAAAAACAATTTGCACTTTTTAGTCTGTCAAGGATAAGAATAAAAGCCCCCTCCTCGAATTCAAGTGTGCAATCAATTAGGAAAAAGTGAATCTTTTCTTGATAATTTGCCAACCTGTCGTTTGTTTCTGGATATTGAACATGACAATAATCTTGGATCTGTATTAAGGGGCTTTAAAAAAAAAAAAAAAAAAAAAAAATCAATATTATACAGGTCTGAGAGGATATTTTCCACCATAAAGTTGTTCAGACGTGGATAATTTCCATAATTAAAAAAAAGGGCTTTTTAAAGAGCTTGGTTGATATTCAAAAGTCCGATCTGAAAATTGTATTCAAAACCCCTCAAAAATTCAGTTGTAGCATAATTATTACAATACCAAGCATATTTGTCGATTGAAAATTAAATCTGATTCTTTGAATTAAAAAGGGGGAACTTAGAAAACCATATATATTAAAAAAAAAGAAAATCTGAAAAAAAAATTGGAATTTGTTTTTAATGAAAAACACCACCATATGTAGATGTGCGACTTTTAGTATTAGCAGGCGTCAAGTTTAAAAAATGAAATATCAGCGAAAAATCAGCGAAAAATAAGCTAAAAACATACAGCACCGAATAGCTTAAGAAGGTGTTTTTCCTTTGAAAGTGCAGCAGTCTTTAAAAATCAACAAAATAAGTGTTTGTAAAGGAAAAAAAAATCATCTTAATGTGAGCTTTTAGTCAGATGACAGAAAGTGAGTTACCTGTAAAAACAGTGTTTAAAGTCTTAATCAGGGATTCTAAGACTCCATGGAAAAACTTTGAAACTTAAAATTTACCTAATTCCTTAAATTTACCTAATTAATTTACCTAATTAATTTTAGGACTTTCCAGCCTCGTCTTAATAAATATTAATTCTAATAAATATTAATTCTAATAATTTAATTTATTAGTTCTTTTCAAGATTGGTCAAGACAAATATAGTTTCACTACAAACAAAATTTGGATACTACCCCCTTCTTTAACTGTAAAAACCCAAAGCCTTCTGCGTCATTGGCGCTTCACTGAAAATGAATTACTCCTATATTACAAATTTATTCTTTTCCTGTTCTTACAGCATTGAAAATGAAAATAAAAATTACAGTGAAAAAAAAATCTTGAACTGATGAATCTTTCAACAATTATTATCATTATATATCTAATATTCAATTTGATTTTGTTTATACTTTCCAAGACTGTTCAAGACTCATATAGTTTTCAGTAAGGCGCCAATGACGCAGTAGGTTTTAGGCTTCTGCAGTTAGGCGATGCCCAAAATCTTGTTTGTAGTTATTTTTATTCGATTCAAACTTGATTTGCATATTCAATTTAAGTTTCAATTGTTTTAAGATTTATTTATTCATTTACATTAATATACATTGTATGTTTGTTTGCATTGATTGTTTATTTAATTTCTGTGCGTTTTAAGGTTAATTTATACTTTAATAGCAAACTGTTTTTTTCGTTTTAAGCTTGATTTTCATATTCAATCTAAGCATTACTCGCTTTAAGATCTATTTATTTATTTATATTATTACTTGTTGTATGTTTTTTGCTATGATTGTTTATTTATTTTCTATTCGTTTTGGGTTACATTTATTCTTTAATAGTAATTTCTGGTCGTTTTGAGTTTGAATTTTAACAGGTATTTGTATCTTCTGAGCTTAGGTTTAAAATGGCATTTACTTTTCTTTGAAAAACTTATTTTTCGGAAAGTTTTTTTTAATTAATATTAACAATATCGACAGTTTAGAACTTGGTTATCAAACACGAAAATATTTAATGCCTTTACACTCAATTATTTATAAAAAGTAACGTATAATCAAAGTGGTCCGTTCAAATTAAAATATTAAAACTAAGATTAAGAAAATCAAATAAAAGTTTTTAATTCGATATTTTTAATTTAATTTTGAATACTAAAAACCAATATATTTGACATCTTTATACTTAATAACTGTAAAAAAATTAAGTCTTTTTCAAAGCAACAACTAGATAAATACAATCACTCCTGGAAAAATAGATAAATGATAATAAAATACAAAAAAACGTATCCGTTCAGGGGGAAAACACAGAAATTCCCACCATTCCGTTCAGGGGAAACTTTTCTGATTATAGTGGCTTCATATATCAGCTCATGGGTGCTCTGGCAATGCAAGCAAAAGTTAACGGCAGTATATACCGAAATTGCCCCTTATTAAGTTGTTTTCCTTGTGTTTTCTTTATTTATACGAACTTTCTTGTGCACTAATAACTGCACTAATTACTAATAAACAAATACATATTTAGGATCGCCATAAATAGCTGATTTTTTTATTTAGTGTTATCCATAGTTAGGCTATTACACTTTCGCTATAGGGTTAAAATCTATTGGTAGGCAGTCAACGATGGGGCAACACACATTTTTCCATGATTTTTCTATATTCTGCCTTTTTTTTCTTTTGGTATCCTTACAGCCTAATTACTTTATACTCCGAAATTTCCAGGGGCCAATGGCCCCCTGCCCCCCCCCTGGTGGCGCCCATCTCAGAAACTATAAGTTAAACATAACTAAGTACAGAAATAGCTGAATTGTGAGTTTTTTTGTATCTAAGTTAGGTTAATCAAACACTTCGTTGTAACTATAAGTAAACATCAACAACAAGCAGAAAAGAGAAACATATAAAAGAAAAGAGACTTATAATAAGATACAACCATTAAAACCAAAATGAAAATTTTAGATGAAAAATCCATGCAAATTGTGTAAAGCCCTCAGGGCAAGGGTTGTAGGTTATGCCCTGGGGGCATATAATAATTTTATAGAAATCGTTGTCGTAGGAACTTCAAAAAGGGCTCATTCGATCTGAAATGGTGGGCGTTAGAGGGGGTTAGTTGCCCACCAATCACTTTCGACTATTGAAAATGTCACTAGCCCTTTCAATTTCCAATCGAATGAGCCCATTTTGAAGTTTCTACGACAACACTTTCTATAAAAAACCTTATTTGCCCCCCAGGTCATAACTTACAACCTTTTCCCTGAGGGCTGTGGGGGGAGTGTCATCCCCAAAGACATAATTTTCGGACCTTTCAACTACGTCGAACAGAATAGCAATCTGAAAATTTGATTGGATGTGTTTGGGGAAATGATGGGCGTGGAAGGAGTGTTAGTTGCCCTCCAATCACTTTCGATTATTCAAAAGGGCGCAAACCCTTCCAATTTCTAATCGATTGAGCCCTTTTCGAAGTTTCTACAACAACTCCTTCGATATGAAGTGCCCTGGCCTAAACAATAGGCCATATCAAGTTTTTGTTGGAGGGGGCGAACATGTAGGGGGCGTGGACCTATCGTGGAACATGTTCCACAAATCGTGGAACATGGAGTTCCTGTTGGAGGGGGCGTGGAAACTTTTAAAAACGCTTCAAAAATATGTTTAATGAATTTTTATTACGTTTTTACGATTTGGAAAAATATTTTTTTAGGGGGAGGATTCAAACTACCAACCTCTCCCCTAAATACAACCTTTTGTGTAACATACCTCCTTTTGAATTACTGTGACCAATTTAAAAGCCTCGAGAATGTTTAGTTTCAACAAGATGATTTAGTTTTCAACTTCAAGAAGAATTTGTTTATTTTTCTTGGTTTTACAAAAGGAACAAAATTTCCAAATAATGATGTCTTAGAATGAGCAAATATTATCTTACAAGACTTCATTCATCCATATCATCTCTTATGAGGATTTCTAGTGTTTGTCCATTGATAAAATATATCTTCTCGATTTTATATTCTGTTTTCTATAGAAAATGACAGAAAATTTTAATGTTCTTTGAAGTGGACATCTATGTCAATTTTGAAAAAAAGAACTTTTTACAGAGATTTTTAAAAAACATGAGGTGTCACTCAACTGATCGAGTGAAAATCGATGATAGGAATATCAAATTACCCAAATGGAACTGTCAGAGACTATATAAATGGGACTATCTTCTCAATGTTGCATTGTGTTTTCTACAGAAAATGACAGAAAATTGACATTCTCTTTGAAGTGGACATCTATGTCAATTTTGCGAATAAAAAAAGAGATTTTTGGTGTCACTCAATTGATTGAGAGGAAATCAATGATGGGAATATCAAATTGCTCAAATGGGACTCTCAGCAAGAAATAAAAGAATGTTATCCAATTGAAATAGAGAAGACTATTTGGAGTTCAAACGTGCCGTGGAATTAGAAATTTTCCAACAGTTCATTTATAATGCCAAGAACAATGAAATCTAATACTTTAAATTGGTTGAGTGAAAACTAAAGACATTTAAATTTCAATAAATCAGGATAAAATCGTGAATTTGATTTTTATAGGAAAAGACCTCAATATACAGTTATGAAGCATTTGGTAGTAACGGGTTCCAAATTAAGAAAAAGAAACGTGGTTGACAAATCTACAAATAATTAGCTAAAACACATGAGGCCAAACAACTTAAGAAGCCGGAAATTTCTTTGGAAAACAGCAGATTGTTAGCTTTAGAATTTTGGAAAACAGCATATTGTTAACTTAAGAATTTTTACGAACAAAACGCGTTGTCAAATTCAATTAACTAATTTTGCCTTATTGAAATTCATGATTCATCGTGGCAACACTGACGAAAATGTGGTACTGCCTTAAAAGCGTAAAAATTTGAGAGCAACCGAAAAAAAATCTAAGAAGGATAAATATGGTACGTCATTGAATTGAAATAGAGGATACAGTTTGGAATTTGAAATTTGGATCGTGCTGTAGAGTTATAAATTTCAACAGAAATGTCAAAAAATATAAATTTTTTTTACTTTTAAAACTTTAATAAATCAAATAATATTAAGATTTTGATTACTATATATCAGTATGCGTATATTAAACTGGTAATGCACATTCATTTGTATTTTTTCAGTAAACTGCAAATTATGTTCTGGCCTTGGGAACGTATAGGGGTTTTGAGCCCACCTTATGTTAATTTCTGCTCGTTTTGAGTTCGACTCAGTTATTTATTGTAATTTCTGTTCGTTTTGGGTTTCATTTATTTACCGATACTGATTTGTGGTAGTTTCACGCTTGGTAGATTATTTGATTTTATTTTTGCTCATTTTTGTTTAATAGAGTTATTAGTTTTCCTTCAATCACTTTCGACTATTAAAAAGGGCATCAGCCCTTTCTATTTTCAATCTAATGAGCCCTTTTTGAAGTTCCTATGGCAACTCCTTTAATGCAAAGTGCCCAGGTCTGAACAACAACAACAACAAAAAAATAATACATTATACCCACATCGAACTTTACTATAAAAATGTCAAACCTTCCAATGACTTTAGCCTATTAAAAAGGGCACTAAGCCTTTCGATTTCCAATCGAATGAGCCGTTTTTGAGTTTCTACGACAACACTTCCTATAAGCACCTAAGATGCCTCCAGGGCATAAATTACAACTCTTACCCTAAGGGCTGTGAGAGTGGTTGTCATCCTCTAAGACCTAATTACCAGAACTTTCAACTACGTTAAACAAAATGGCTATCTTAAAATTTTGATTGGATGTGTCTGGGAAAATGGTGTTCGTGAGAAGGGCGTTAGTCTTTCTCCAATCACTTTCAACTATTAAAAAAGGCACTAGCCCTTTCAATTTCCAATCAAATGGGCCCTTTTAAAGTTTCTACGACAACACTTTCAATGAAAATCTTATATGCCCCAAGGGGACAACTTACAACCCTCGCCCTGAGGGCTGGAGGGGGGGCTGTCATCCTCACAGACCAAAGTTCCAGAACTTTCTACTACGTTGAACAAAATGGCTATCTAAAAATTTTGATTGGATGTGTTTGGGGAAAAGGCGGCCGTGAGAGAGGGGTTAGTTGCCCTCAAATCACTTTCGACTATTAAAAAGCTAGCCCTTAGAATTCCAATCGAATGAGCCCTTTTTCAAGTTTATACGACAAACATTTCAATAAAAACCTTATATGCCCTCAGGGCATAACTTATGACCCTTGCCCTGAAGACTGTGGGGGGAGTGTCCTGCTCAAAGGTATAATTTCCTGAACTTTAAACTGTGTGGAACAAAATGGCTATCTATAAACCTTGATTGGATATGTTTGGGGAAATGGTGGGCGAAGAAGGGGTGTTAGTTGCCTTCCAATCACTTTCGACTATTAAAAAGGGCACTAGCCATTTCAATTTCCAATCGAATGAGCCCTTTTTGAAGTTTCTAGGACGATGCGTTCAGTAAAAACCTTATATGCACCCAGGGCATAACTTACAACCCTTGCCCTGAGGGCTGTGGGGGAGTGTCCTTCTCAAAAACATAATTTCTATCTGGAAATCCACAACACTGAACAAAATGGTTATCTAAAAATTTTAATTGGATGTGTTTGAGGAAAAGGTGCGCGAGAAAGGGTGGCTAGTTACCCTTATATCACTTTCGACTATTAAAAAGGGCAATAGACCTTTGAATTTCCAATCGAATGAGCCCTTTTTCAAGTTTCTACGATAAGGATTTCAATAAAAACTTATATGTCCCCAGGGCATAAGTTACAACCCTTGCTCTGAAGACTGTGAGGGGAGTGTCCTACTCAAAGGTATAATTTCCTGAACTTTAACTGCGTGGAACAAAATGTCTATTTCAAAATTTTGATTGGATGTTTTTGGGGAAATGGTGGGTTTGGAAGGGGTGTTAGTTACCTTCCAGTTACTTTCGACTATTAAAAAGGGCAAAAGCCATTTCAATTTCTAATCGAATGAGCCCTTTTTGAAGTTTCTACTACAACGCTTTCTACAAAAACTTAATATGCCCCCACGGCATAACTTACAATCCTTGTCCTGAGGGCTGTGAGGAGGCTGTCATCCTCAAAGACCTAATCTCCAGAACCTTAAACTAGGTTGAACAAAATAGCTATCTCAAAATTTTGATTGGATGTGTTTGGGGAAAAGGTGGGCATTAGAGGGGAGTTAGTTACCGTCCAATCACTTTCAACAATTAAAAAGGGCACTAGCCCTTTAAATTTCCAATCGAATGAGCCTTTTTTGAAGTTTCTATGATAACGCCTTCTATAAAATCCTTATATGCCCCCAAGGCATAACTTAAAACAATTGCCCCGAGGGTTGTGGGGGAGTGTCCTCCTCAAAAACATATTTTATATCAGGAAAACAACTACGCTGAACAAAATGACTATCTCAAAATTTTGATTGGATGTGTTTGGGGGAATGATGGGGTTGGGGGGTGGCTAGTTGCCCTCTAATCACTTTCGACTATTCAAAAGGGCACTAGCCCTTTGAATTTCCAATCGAATGAGCCTTTTTTGAAGTTTCTACGACAACGCCTTCTATAAAACCTTATATACCCCCAGCGCATAGCTTAAAACCCTTGCCCCGAGGGTTGTGGGGGAGTGTCCTCCTCAAAAACATATTTTCGATCTGGAAATTAACTACGCTGAACAAAATGGCTATCTCAAAATTTTGATTGGATGTATTTGGGGGAATGATGGGTGTGGGGGGGCTAGTTGCCGTCCAATCACTTTCGACTATTAAAAAGGGCACTGGCCACTCCAATTTCCAATTCGAACTTCCTACGACAACTCCTTCGATACGAAGTGCCCGGGTATGGATAAAAAAAATCACATTGTGCCCACATCGTTCTTTACTTAGGCAGCGCTAGCGCGCTGCCTATGATAAGACATCAATATGCAGTTTTTCAGTATTTAGTATTTAATTTAATTTAATTAATACCTTCAATCAAATTATATAAAATTAAAATTATATTAGTTAAAACTATAATTAAATGATAATTTAAATAAAATTTAAAATTAAAAGAAGATTAATACCTTAAATTAAATTTAATTTCAGTCACTTAATTTAAAAAAGTGGTTTGTATAATCGGTAGTAGCGAGTTCTAATTCTATTTTTCTTTAGAAGAAACGGGTTGAAAAATCCACAAAAATTAATTTAAAAATATGGGACATACAGCTTAAGAAGGTATAGCCTTCCATTGTATTTGTCTTTAGGAATCATCACATTGTTTATGTTTAAACTTTTACGAACGAAAAGCGTTTTCAAATTTAGACAGTTTAGATTTCTTATGTTCACGGTTCAACGTGGCAACGCTGACTAAAATGTGACACTGTCCTTAAAAGGTTACAATTTGGGGTACTAATTACTTATTCAGAACATACCCAAGAAGTGAATTTAGTTTAATTTTTTTAACAACAATGGGTTTATTAAAAAAAATATATATATACATCATCGATTCCCTGAAGCAATGCTTGTGCGGGAGAAAACCCTCCTAACAAAATAATAAAAAAAACAAAAAAAACAAGAAACAAAAAAAAGAAAAAAAAATAGAGAAAAAAAACAAAACAAAAAAAACAACATAATTAGAGCTCAACTTACCGGACCCGAAAACCAACGAACCTCCAAACAACATCCAACAAAAATATAATAATTATAATCATAATCAGCTGCAACTAAACCCTCCTCAAAAACAAAACTTAAGTGGCGTGGAATAATCCATTCAAAATATACACATCAAAACAATGGTTCTTTAGCGACTTACGAAAATCCTGCAAACCCCCAACATTCCTCAAATCCTCTGTCAAACTCTCCCAAACTAACGGAACAACATGGCGAATTGAAAACCTAGACCTAGACGTGACCATAGCTGGTCTTCGCATCAACTGAGAAGATCGTGTCAAATGATCGTGAACAGTAGACGCAAGACTAAACATTCCTGAAAAACATGATGGTAACTCCGAAGCTAAATATTTAAACATAAACAGAGCATTATAGAATACACATATTCCTGCTAACGGTAGAATTTTATACTCGCGGTAAAGATGCCTCACCGATGCAAATAGGTCAATTTGATTACCATAAAGAACTCTAATTGCCATATTCTGTGTTACGCAGAGCGGATGGAGGTGAGTTACGAAAGTTTTCGACCAAACCATACAACAGTAAATGAGATATGGGTGAACCATAGAAAAATACAACATTCTCAGAATTTCACACGGAAAAAGATACCTAAGTTTACGCATAATACCAATATTACGAGACAATTTGCTGTTAACAGATGCAATATGGTCTTTAAAACTAAGGCTTTCATCAATTATAACACCAAGGTATCTAGTACTAGTAGATCTTACAATAGTATGGTGCCCTACTTCTATACTATTAATCCATGGATTATGTCCAGTAATTCTACCATAAATAAAAAAATTCGACTTATTATGATTCAGTTTCAATTTATTTACTCGCATCCACTTTTCAATCAAAGAAATACCTTGTTTCAATATAGTCATCAACTCATTTTCAGTTCTAGCAGCTACGATGAAATGGGCATCATCAGCAAAACATGGTAGAATTCCTTTAGTACCGTAAGTATCAAGGTCTAAAGAACAAGACACATTACTTGAAGCTCTACAAAGGTCATTAATATAAACCAAAAACAACAAAGGGCCCAAAACGGAACCCTGGGGTACTCCAATCGAAATATATTCAATTTTAGATGTAACTCCATCCATCACAACACACTGAGTCCTTCCACTAAGAAAACTAACTATGACATTTAAAAAATCACCACGTATACCACTACTATATAGCTTTTGAACTAGTATATCATGATCAACAGAGTCAAATGCTTTAGTAATATCCAAAATATCGAAGCTATCTTCAGACCCTTGTCTAAAGCATCATTAATAAAAGTTGTTAAAAACAAAACTCCATGCTCTGTAGAATGATGACTCCTAAACCCGAACTGACTAGAACTAAAAAATTGTCTTTTCTCGAAAAAACTTACCATCCTACTATGAATCAACTTTTCAAACACTCTAGAAATAAATGGCAGTAAAGAAATCGGTCTATAATCACTAAAACAATTCTTATCCCCTCCTTTAAATATCGGGATAACATTCGCGCACTTTAGACAATCGGGAAATATTCCAGCTTTTAAACAATTATTTATCAGTCCTAAAAAATGACTAGATATAACAGGTAATATCGACTTCAAAACCTTCAACGAAATAAAATCGCCTCCTGATGCACCATTTTTCATATTGTTTATAACATCAAATAATTCATCAATAGTTACAGATTTAAGGTACGCAGACACATCACAATCTTCAGGTAGGAACTGACGAAAATCTCCATCTTGATCAAATACTGGCACCGATGATGACACACGCTTCCCAATATTAGCGAAGTGATTACACATCTCATCTGCAACATTATTATTCATTCCCATATTATCTGGACGGATCAAGACGCTACCAGGGCAAGTCACCGACTTAATCAATGTCCAAGTCTTACTCGGGTTACCCTCAACTTTTTTAAATTTAACCTTATAATATTCTACCTTAGCCAGTCGGAGTGCAGCATTTAACCTACTATTATAAACTCTATATATTACATTATCATGAGGATCATTGCTCCTTGTTGACAACTTATATAAAAAACGTCTTCTATTAATTGACTGTAACACACTCTTTGTAATCCAAGGTTTATTCGGAGACACCCTTCTCTTCTGTATTCCTAAAACTTCACAACATTCCAAAAACGTATCCTTAATCTTACCATACCAAAGGTCAAACTTCAAATTTAAATCTAATTCTTCTTGTAAGAATTTAAAGTCTAACTGTTCTATCCTAAGCTTAAATCTTGAAATAGTATTTGAATCAACTAATAATTTCTTAGGCTTAGGGCGAGCACCACAATTAATATTAATATTCTTAAATATACCCGGAACTAATATAGCCAAACCAAAGTGATCCGAAACATCATTTAACACAACACTCGACGAATCATGGGGAACATTCAAAAATACATTATCAATTAGAGATGAAGATGACTCCGTCACTCTAGTACAAATATTTATAGCAGGATGCATCCCATAACCTAACATTAAATTCAAAAAATTGCGGGCTTTTAAATTAGATGCTAACAAATTCAAATCAATGTTAAAATCTCCACACACAAAACACGGCATGTTCTTACGAGTTAGAAGGTCCATTTGTTGCTCTAATAATTCTAAAAAACAATCTACACTAGCTGAAGGGGGG
>JAQQPU010006221.1:3479-43511 GCA_029168905.1 Artemia sp. Kazakhstan ARC1039 | reverse complement strand
AACAGGGAGCCCGATTTACGAAAAAAAGGGATACCCCCCGTGCAACTGAACCCCCCTTGTAACTGAACCCGTGTATAACCGAAACCCTCCGTGCAACTGTATCCCCTTTAACTGAACCCTCGTGCAACTCACCCCTCTATGCAACCCACCCCCCTCATAACACTTTTCAGCCATTTCTTTTTAAATTGACAATATTTTTCAAACGTTACTTACGTATTATACAGACCACATCGGCGAGGTAAAGCTAGGTCAAGTCACAATGTCATTCTATCGTTACTTTTCAATTAAGCTATTGAATACTTTCTAGCAATGTCCCTTGTAAGCGTCTACGCAAATATCTTTTCGCAAAAAATTCGCAAATCTCGTAAACTAAAGAAGTAATTACCCTTTTCATAAACATTAGTCCTTCTATTAATGAACTCATGAAGCGAAACCAGTCTTATAGCATCACACAATCTCGCTCCTAGTTCCAAAAATGGAATGCATGTAGCGTTCATAGTAATAGGTTTAAAAACCTATTAGCCAAGTTTAAAAAAAAAAACCTACTAATCAACTTACAGATGAATGACCGCCAAACTTTCTCTAATCGAATCGATGTCATAATAAAAAAAAAACATGTATATTCCTTGAAAGAGTGTGATGACCTGTTTACCTACCAGAAAAAACCTGTTTGGTACAGGGGCCCCATAGAATTCATTAGACCTATTCTACTAGGGCACTGATGTCGTATTGACCAGGGATGATCGTATTGAACCAGAGTTTGTAGAATATTGGGAGAGGGTTCATTTGCATGGAAATCAGAGTATCTAGTCGCTCTTTAAGTAGCAACGGAGATTGCACCACAGGAAAATGGCGTTTTCTCCCTTTTATGCCACAAAGTATTATTTTTTTTTCTAAAGAGGGTCAAAATGCCAGACAATGCAAACTGGATTTTTTTACCCCCTCCCCCCCCCCCGTGTTGAAAAACAAGAAATATCGTTTTTTCATGACCAGCAGTAAAGGTCTCCTTTTTTTCAGGCTACTGCAAAATCATTGACAGATGTTTAATCGCTCTTTTAAAAACTACTCTTCATGTATACGTGGTTTGTATAAATTCATCTCAGTAACTCTTCCGTAAAGTGCCAAAAATAACATATTTTAATCATCAAAAATATCACCAAAAATAACATTTTTTTATGGCATTTTTGCAGTAGAAAGGATGAAAAGCGTAACAAGGGTATCATTATAATAAACTTGATTGAACAAACCGTTAACTCGAGGTTTACAATCCTCCTTTCTTGCATACTCCTCCTCTCAGCCCCCTTATTGAAAGCTAAAAATCGAGTTCAAATAAAACTCGCCTAATAAAAAAATATTTATTTTCACTTTCATTAAAACTGCACGTTCTATCTGCAACTAATCAAAGCAACTTCCTTTTGGACATCCTTTTGCAACTTCCGTTTGGACTCTTTACAGGACAAAATTGCATATATATGGTTGGAAATTTTAAGGAAGGTAGGAATTAAATGCTATGTTTAATATATTTCTTTCATGAGTTAACTCATGAGTCAACTTATACTTGTTTAGTTCAATTTCCCAAGTTAGGCAAATATCATTCCGTGAGCTTTATTTTAAAACGATCAAAAATTAACTGTAGGAAAGGAAGTATTTTTTACGGAAGTAAATAGTTAAGTTGAAATTTAAAACGGACAAAAATTATTCGTTCACAAATTACGCAAGATGTATCTACAAAAATAGCTCAAATATATTGACCCGTATTATTTTCCAATATTTGTAGAATTCTAAGTACTAGTGCTCACTGAAAATTGAGCTTGATCGAGTTTTTTATTGAGAATTATAATTGCATTCTGAATGTTATCGATATGATGGCTGTCGAGAGCCTTAAAAATTAGTATTTAATTAGGCTATTTATGGAGTTTACCGCTCCTAAAAGAACGTCTTATTTTTTTTTGGTCGACTTTGTGTTTTCAGTAAAGTGCTAGTTTATAGGATTCTACAGATATTAGAAAATATCACAAGCCAGTTTATTTTTGCTAGTTTTGCAGATATATCTTGAGTAATCTGCGAAGCTATAATTTTTGTGCAATTTAAGTTCCAGGTTTACTCTATTTTACCTCCAACTTTAATATAAAGTCAAGAACTAAAATATGTGATCCTAAGAAGGCTTTTCGAACTTTAATTCGAACTTTAAAATACGAACTTTGAACTTTAAAATTCGAACTTTAGCTTAAAGATTGAGGAATTGACTAGGGGACGAGCCCCCTAATATACGTATCAGAAATATATGAATATAGAAGTTCGTTACGTATGTTAATTCGTAAGTTACGTATATTTATTACTAATAAAAACGTTCGTAAATAAAATTAAACAAGTTTCGAGAAAGCCATTTAACCAAATAAAAGTAAAATTAATATGCAAATTTTGTTTTAATTATTCATGTACGGTGAGTCAAAATCAAAACCTGCATTGATTCAAAGACGTTCAAAAACTAAATAAAAAAAACAAGTTTTTTTAACTGAAAGTAAGGAAGGACGTTAAAACTTAAAACGAACATAAATTATTCCGTATATGAAAGGGACTGTCCCCTCCTCAACGCCTCGCTCTTTTTGCTAAAGTTTGACTTTCTCACAACTCTATTTTTTTTATAATAAAAAACTTTAGCGTAAAGAGCGAGGCGTTGAGGAGGGGACAGCCCCTTTCATATACGGAATAATTTACGCTCGTTTTAAGTTTTGACGTCGTTCCTTACTTTCAGTTAAAAAAAAGTTTTTTTTTTTCATTTAATCCCAATCAGGAACGAGCTTAAACAAAGCTCGTATAACATTTTTTACGAAGCTATTAAATTTAATTTATTTAAAAGTTTAACTGAACTATTCTTAATTGTGTGTTTAATTATTTGACTCGTATTAAATTTGTATTAGTTTATTTTTAACTTTATATAAAACTATATACATTTAATTTTGGTTCAAATTTCCGATATATTATTATTCAATATGGCTATATAATTAAAATAGGTGGCAAGAGAGACACAAAGATCTTACTTTTAAAAATGTTGTGACTCGGAAACTAAATTTTTTTTTAGTGGCTTAAAGTTTCATACAAAAGAACCAATCAGGTTTTGTATAATGTTTGTCTATAGTTGAAAACAAATTCATTGGATGCAACATGTGATGGTTCCAAAAACAATCAGGTACTGATAAAGCAGGGCTATTTGTTTCTCCAGATATAAGTAGTGATGTGATTGGTTTACAAAAATGCGTCGCAAAACTATTTTAATTAACTCTTTTAAAACAAATGCATAGGAGACTAATATCTCTTTGCCAAAGTAGATTATTGTAAAATATCGGAGTGTTATATTGCTCTGGCATAACTTAAAATCGAGTCTCTTTGCAATGGCAGTGCTTTGGGAAATGAGCAATTTACAACAGGCATAAACATTTACAATAGGCATAAGCAATTTACAATAGGCATAAAATAGACATGACTAAAAATACTAACGCTACATTCAAAAATGCAGCCATAATTTTTCTTAATCAAAATTGTTTTATAGGCCAAAGATTTTGTACTGTTTTATTATTTTCTATGATTATTTTATAAATATGTTTCGAACTTCCAACAATTGAGTCGAAATTTTTAAAAAGTAATTGCGCAAAAGTTTTGAGTATTAAAAAATATGATTATACTTCTAAATTTAAGCTCTGTGGCTAAGAGCTTCTTTAGGAATAATCTGTAGAAATAATCTTGAAACAGTTAGGACGGATTACTCTATTCCAACCTGTATAGTTTTTGCCCAAAAATTAAGTTCCGAAAAATGGATTTTGAATAGCGGCATGGTTTTAATGCTTTCACCTCTGTGCTTTATTTTCGTACATGGGTCCAATTTAGGCGATAGGACTTCAAATAAGAGGTCAACAATAGCTACAAGAGCAAAGTAAGAACCCGTTCGAGTACCAAAAGCGTGAGCTGCACCCGCGTGAAGTAAGGACCTCGATCCAACTGGGTTCGCTTCACCACAAATCAAAATAAAAATAGGGGAGAGAAAGATTAGGAAATGGAACTAAGTAAATTATTTCTTTTAGTTCTTGACGTAAATGATCGTTTCCTGCGAAAAATAACAGTTGGTCACGCATCAACAGTAAAGAATCAAACACGACAAGCTCAATTTGACATAGCAGCTGCTAGTGAAATCATGGCAATTCTAGCGCTGACTACTTCCCTAGAAGATATGCAGCAAAGACTGGGTAGGATTGTGGTTGCCAGCAATAAGTCAGGCCTTCCTGTAACCGCAGATGATCTAGTACACCTTTGATTTTGTTTTTCCAGTGATTTATCTATGCAATGTTTATAGCTTTTTTTAGTGGTTTGGTTGCCTTTAGTAATATATTTTTGAAATTCCAATAGATTTGTTGTCGCAAAAACATTTACCATTGAGGTTAATCAAAATCGGACTTACCGTGTCTGAATGAGGCTTCAAATGGCATTTTTCCTCACTTTACATTTTTTTTCAAAACACGCTAAAAATTTTGGTTTGATCCTCAGAATCGGTGCTAGCAAGATAACTTCTTTATCCCACTTTAGATTGCTCCTCTAAGGATCTTTTCTTACGCCCTGGTCGCTGGACCATGTATCCCGGAGAATTATAGCCCCCCCCCCTCCCTGGGTATGATTTTGGTATCCATCACTTACTTACCATTACTGGTCAGGCACTTGGAAGGACGGCCAGTGGCTGGACGGTGACTGAACTTAGCAATAGCAGCCCACTATTTGTGCTTACTGCTCTAAAGGGCACCACGAGAAGGTTACCATCTCTACCGGCATCTAGTAATTGACCAGCTCTTCTGATGTCTTCTTTTTTGGAGCATCCTTTTGCATAACGATCCATTTCAGAAAGACTCTTATGCTATGCAAGTTTTCCAATCGTTTCACGCCATATAGAATAATCGTTAAGCATAAACGTTGAAACCATTCTTGACTTGCTTGTATTAAATTTTGATCCTCGAATAAACGGAACTGAAGAAATATACCCTTGGAGCTAGCGTATTTACTAATATTTTGGATATTTCTTGCAATATTTGAACACACGTGTATTTTCGATTCCGCTGCTTCAACGTGAGTGGATTCAAGAACGAGGGGAAATGATAAAAAGTTCCATTCACTGAATTCAAGATTCTCAATTATTTTTAAAATGTCAGGGAAGAAAAATTCAAAGTAAAAATGGGAGAACGGACTAACAAGGAACCGTGATGGGACTACAACCGGTCCGTTTAAATTCCGAATGACATTTTTATCCTGACAAAACAAATTTGTGACCACTTTTACTTTTCGACTAGTACCGACAAGTTTTGCTTTTCTTTCTTCAATATAGCGTCTTGTTTTTTGAAATCCTTCTAATATATCATACATCATTCTAAAATTTGGCCTCAAGATTAATTGAATCTTGATGGATTTTATTGTGTGTTATGATTGACGAGATGGTTGGATTAAACATTTGGTGAACTTGGCAAGCCCAAATCTAGAAACACAACTTTCATTTCTGTAAATTTTGAAATTGGGATAATGATTGTCATCGAAACCATAGTCCAAAAAGGCTAACTTTTTCTTTAAATTTTCATATTGGGTAGTAATTGTCCGATTGTCACAGAAATACTTAGCCCCGTTCATAAAATTGTAAGTTTTTTTTAAGAGGCTTCGAATTTTTGCTAACGAGTAACAACTTAAACTCTTAGGGATGTTTCTGAAATTCAGGTCTTCCGTCAAAACTGCAGACACAGAGAAATTTTCTGGAATAAGTATCGTCCAATAGGATATAAACAGTTTTCTAAGCTTTTCATGTTCATTAACTATAATTCTGTGTAACTGGTTCAGTCGATCTATGCCTGACTCGTCCGCCATAGTTTTAACCATGATCAAATCAAAATGTATATAATTATATATATCTTCAAAATTCTTTGCACTGTAGTTTTGAGATAAATATCTTGAGAGACTATAATGCCACTTGAACCTTTCTATTATGTCACAGCTAGATGTGGTTTCATAAAGTTGGTCAGAAAATCTTCTGAAAAAGGTCATATGATCCTTCAGTTCATCGCAGTCTATTTTTGCGGTATGTCTTGGTAAACATGCAAAAATTACTGAAATTAGACAAAGCGAAAAAGCACAAAAGAAGATCATGGTTTACTTCTCTTTAGTATACACCTCAAACTAACAACTCAAACTACCATTCCAACCTCCCGACCTCCTAGGTGGGAATCAGGGCCTGATAAGTACGAGATCTCCCAAGCTATGGTTGGGGCCTCGGAGCGAGGATTCACGCCCCCGTCCCTAGCGAGCCGGGAGGAGAGCCCTAAGTTGCACCTCACAGCGGTGGAGTGGTGTAACATTCTATTAGTAGCCTAGTCCGACAAATAGAATGGCTAACGCAACGGGGCGCCAAGGGTCTGGGGAGCCTTTGGTCAAGTCAATTCCCATGAAACACCAATGGATATTGAAGATCAAATGCAGAGAGATACTACTATTACGGCGTTCGCGGTAGCCGACGCGGACCAGGTCAGGGTGGTGCCTGGCCCGACAAGTATGCAAGCCGCCCGATCAAGAAAACACCTGAATATTGGCGCGTGGAATGTTCGCAGCTGCAAGCTGGAATCCACGCAACTGCTCCTTGCAAGGGAGCTGCAGAAGTATAAAATCAACGTTTGTTGTCTGTCAGAAACAAGACTTAATGATGTTCTGTCCAAAAAGTTGACCGTTTCCGAATCTGACTCATTCCAGTTCTATAACTCGGGTCCCAATGATGGCTCCGGCAAGCAAGGAGTTGGGTTCTTAATAGACGGTCCTACTGCATCATGCGTCACCTCTTGGGAGCCAGTGTCACCAAGGATCGCCATGATCAGACTGAGAGGCCACATTAGCCACATAACCATAATCGCCGTGTACGCTCCGATAAGGGACAGTAGTGACGCTGTCAAAGATGCCTTTTATTATGACCTACAAAGAATCATAGACAAGACACCAAGGCGTGACATGCTCTTTGTAGCTGGAGACTGGAACGCCCGGCTTGGCAGAGTAGACCCCGACACAGCAGCAGTTATTGGCCGCCACACCGTTGGTGACAGATGCATCAATGGAGAAAGGCTCTTACAGCTAGCCAGATACAACAACCTATGCGTCACAAACACTCTCTTTGAGCACAAGAGACTCCACCTCGTTACATGGCGTTCGAACGACGGCGTAACAACAGCCCAGATCGACCACATCTTAGTCAGCAGAAGATGGAGGAGCTCCTGCACAGATGCCCGGGTATACAGAGGAGCAGACACAGGATCTTTAAATGGATCCGACCACTTTCTCCTCACTTGCAAAGTCCGTCACCGCCTTAGCAGGCAGAAGCGACAGAAGGCAGGAAAGCGCTTCGATGTTTCGAAACTAAGATGCCCGGAAATCAAAGCCGACTTTGAGTTAAAGCTAAGCAACCGGTTCGATACCTTGAATCGTCTCTCACTCGTCGATGAAGAATGGGCGCAGATAAAAATTGCGACACAGGACGTAGCTGAGGAGGTGCTTGGCCACACAAAACGAAAAAAGCGAGCCTGGATCTCTGACCACACCATAGAACTAGTTAAGAAGAAGCGACCCCTCGTGGAAGGTGCAAAAGAACCCTTAAAAGTAGCCCGCAAAGCAGTTAAACAGTCACTGAAACAGGACAGAGAACAGTACTGGTCAGATCTGGCGAATGAGTTGGAACAAGCGTCCAGGAGTCACAACAGCAGGAAAATGTTCAAACTACTGAAAGAAGCGACTGGAAAAGCTCCTGTAGCGGTTGACACACTGAAAGATAAGTCCGGAGAACTCATCCGAACAGAAGAAGGACGCATGGAATGCTGGCGAGAGCATTTTTCTGAGCTACTGAACCCTGTCAAACCCCCGTGCGATCTACCTGCCTTCTCGAGTGCTGCTAGAGAGCCCTACGCAGTAAACCTCGATCCGCCAAGTATTGCGGACGTACAAAAAGCGCTGAAGTGCATGAAAAACAATAAAACTCCTGGAGAGGATGGGATCCCTTCTGAAATGTTCAAGTCCTCACCAACTCTACTATGCCGCCTAACCGACCTTTTTGTCCAGGTGTGGACAACAAAGACCTTCCCAAAAGACTGGAAAGTATCAGTCCTCGTTCCGCTATACAAAAAAGGAGATAAGGCCATTTGCGGAAACTATAGAGGCATCTCCCTGATCGACCATGCCATGAAGATCTTCTGCGTCATTCTTTTGAATCGATTCAAAGACGCACGTGACAAGTTAACCCGTCCTGAACAAGCAGGCTTCAGACCAGGCAGAGGCTGTCCAGAACAGATATTGACGATTCGCCTCATCCTTCAGCAGTACAGCAGGTTTCATCTACCCCTTCTCATCGCCTTTATTGACTTTGCAGCTGCCTTCGACTCTCTCATCAGAGAGGAGCTATGGAGAATTATGGCTGAAGACTGGGCGCCACAGGAGATCATTGAGATACTCCGAAGTGCGTATAAGGACACTGAGACTTGCGTCCGTGTTTCCGGCAATGACACCCCTAAGTTTCCAGTGGAGTTTGGGGTAAAGCAGGGATGCCCCCTTTCGCCTATATTATTCAACTACGCGATAGACTGGATCATGTATAATGCAATGAGAAACCACAGCGGAATAGTCTTCGGACAAATAGCTGGTTTCCTCCAGCCCCTGACAGATCTGGACTTTGCAGACGACGTTGCTGAGCTGGAAACTACCGCCGACAGCTTACAAGGCATGATCGACGATACCTATGAGGTCTCAAAGCGCATCGGACTGGCCATCTGCGGCGCAAAGACTAAAGTATTGGCTCTCAACCAACCTGCTCCTTGCCAAGTTACCCTCGACGGTGAGCCAATAGAAAGCGTTGAGGAATTCAAGTATCTTGGCTCTATCATAACACCAGATGGCAGAGCTGAAAGGGATATCTCTGCCCACATAGCAAAAGCCTGGGGAGTGTTTACTAGTCTGAAAAAAGCATTATGGACCAGACGGGAGATCTCAACCAAAACAAAAGTCAGAATCTATGGTGCAACTGTTCGAGCAGTACTACTGTATGCTTGCGAGACATGGCCGATCAAGACTGAAGATGCGAGAACTTTGGATGTGTTCGACCACCGCTGCCTTCGTTACATCCTCCGCATTAAGAGATAGGACAGGATTTCCAATAGTGAAGTAAGGAGCCGCTGTGGCCAATCAGAAGAGCTATCGCTTATCATTAAAAGACGTCGCCTGAAGCTCCTCGGCCACACATTGCGCCGCCCCGAAGGCACGATATGTCGAGACGTCCTTGTCTGCGAACCAGCCCCCTCCTGGAAACGTAAACCAGGAGGACAAAAGAAGAACCTGTGGCAAAAATTCAAGGAGGACCTGGAACCGTGGGGAGGATTCAGGAGACACGGTCGGAGATGGGACAAATACTGGCTGAAGATCACCGGAGAAGCTGCAGCCGACAGGTCCAAGTGGTCGTCGGAAGTCATCCCAAGATCCTTTGGTGCCGGGCAGGACAGTTCATCGTCTGGTTCCCGCCGAAAGTAAGTAAGTAAGTTTTCTGTGGCCATTCGCATTCTTCGTTAGGTGTGTCAGCAAAAAATTATCAAAAAATGCGTCAGAAAAAAATTATATGTGTCAGCGATCAGCTTACTCTTTTAATTAAAAGAAACGGTCGACACGACTCGTAATCAGTTTAATGTTATTACCTTAAAAAAGGCGCGTTTCTAAAATAATTCTGTGTTTCCTATTGAATTTTGGAAAAGACCGTCGGTTTAATCAACAATACCATGGCAAAAGCACATATATTGCAAATTTTATCACGTTGTCACTGTTGAAGCATACTAAGCTGGGTTCAATAAAGTTCCGATTTGATCATTAAAAAAATCTCACCTCCCCCCCTGTACTGAAGACTGAACGTTCAGCATGCTGTTTCAGATTTTTGTATCCCCTACTCTGCCCCCATTTACCAATCGAGACACTCTTCCCTAGTTGAAAAATCTGTAAAAGTCGAGTTTTGGAAGATTTTGTCTAGGGTTTGGTGGGTTTTGTTTTGTAATCATAGGGATGTCACTCATAGGGATGATTGCCTTAGATCTAAAAAAAATGGGTAAATTTGGTTGTGCTAATCCAATACTGGAGGTGTATTTCCAGATATATTTGCCTTATTTCTTTGCTAAATATTTTGCCCGCTAAATATTTTGAGACCACGTAAATATGCCAGAATTGATCTGTTGAGTTAGCTCCTAGAAAGGTGTTTCCCAGTTTGTCCCTCTACTCCTTTTCTTGCTTATAAGGTTTATAAGAACCCTTGAAGACAGGTCATTTACATCAGAACTCAAGGCCAGAAAATTTGTCTAGATTTAAACATAGAAAATGGATAGAACACATGATATTGAAAACTAAGCCTTGCTTGAAATCTAGATCCCGTGTTGTAAGTTCGAATCGGATAGTTGAACAATTTTCCGAGTTGGAGATGTTTGGCGTTTCTTAGCACTTTTATTAAAAGGCCGCAATTATTCTTCAAAACTAAAATCAGATACTTGTGTTACTTCTATGATTTTGACAGTTACAGTGATTTTACCTTCTTATTACCAAAAAAAAAAAAAAAAAAAAAGTCAAGAAACGTCGAATGCGTCGTCAGAAACTTCGTCATTGTTGAAGACTTCTTTTTTTTTACTTTAGTGTCAGTTACACACTCGTACACTCGTAACTTACCCATACTCATTTGATCACCGCTTTAAAATTTAATGTAAAAACCATCTCTTTTTCGATTACAAATGGTGAAAATATTCCTTGTTTGACACTGATGATATTTCGAAGCTCTAACTTATCAATGGAAGAGACTACAATTCTGAATCCTCTTCGTAAAAGGCATTTGCCAACTTAAATTCTTTCTAGTTGGTTGATATAAAGTTAAAAGCAGCTATTTATCCAGAGCCAACTGACAACATTAGATATTTTCCAAACAATTTAACAGCTGTGTACATATTTATTAAAAAAAAATAATATGAAAATTCATAATTCAAAGTTAACTCACGGAAACTTTTTTACCTAACGTACAAAATTCAAACTTCAAGTATGTTGCTTTTATTTGGGAAGGAAAAAAAAACAAAGGCCAAAGTTTTTCTTCTCTTTTTAACAAAAAGGCTTTTTGAGACATCTTAGCTCAATGCGTAATAAATTAAAGAGTTTTTTTTCTTTTTGAAAACTTTTTGAAAAAAACAACTTGCATCAAATACATTTAGTTCAAATGTCTAATACAGATGACAATGAAAAAAAAAACAGGTTAAAAAAAAGAAATGCTGGGCAAGTAGGCACGAGAGCCATTCTCAACGTGGGTAAACACACATACACAAAATATACGTATTTCATTCCTCCATTATATCATCATCCTTGATCATAAATAAGAAAAAAATCTTTAAATTTTCCTTCCTTAATTTTACTGAGGTTACCAAGATACCTCAATTGGATACATTCGGTTACCAAGATACCTCAATTGGATACATTCGGTTACCAAGATACCTCAATTGCAATTCTAGCTTTCACATTATAGTTACTTGGAATTAACAGTATTTGGTACCTAATTGAAATTCTAGACCTTCCAAAACAAGCAGAAGAAATTTGATCATTTCGAGAACACCCAGGAGCTGAAGGAGGGGGCAAAATACGCAAATATCTAGCGTTGCTAACTGAATAAATAAAGACATATACAAATTTGCACGAACAATTAATTGCATACACAAACAATTAATTGCATAAATAAATTTACATTGAGGAGAATCCAAAATCACCTATCGAAGACGAAATAAGAAGGGAAAAACGAATTCAAAATATTATTTATAACTCACGTCTCCCCAGGACGAGTCCAAATCTGGTTCTGAACAAATCGGGAACCCCTTTTCTTCTTCTTCATGTTTCAGTTTTTTCGCCGCTGAATTGCCGTTTAAATCAGGATTGCTTTTGCTTCTTAATAGTTTCCTTTTTAATTTACTAAGTTCCGAAAAACTGGTGTTCGGATTCCAAGCATTTCCGTCACAGATATCTAGAATACGTAAGATATGTATAGAACTATAAAAATACATAGTAAATTTTAACTCACAAACAAATTATTTATATTGGACGCACGTAAAAGATCTTACGTACTTGTTTAAAAGAAAAAAATTAATTTAGAAAGACAAAAACCAGTACTTTTCTGTCTCCGATTCAAACTAAAAACTATGTATGTCCTTAGTCTCGAGGGCCTAAAACAACTAATAGTTTGACAGATGAGACACAGTGGAAAGTTTTTAGAGTGGAAAGGTGTTTTCACTCTGATAAAGGGATGTGCAGAATAAACTTTAGATTAGCAAATTTTTTTTTAGTGGGTGTTTCTCTAGAATTAAAGTATAAATTCTCTAGAATTCTAGTATTCTTTTTAGTTCATAGTATAGTTCATGCCCTTTCAAGCTTTCATTTTTCGCTTGCCCTTTCAGCTTATTGCCTTTCATGGCAGGCAAAAGGCGAATAGTGTTTGTTTTCTTTTTTAATAAATGTATATCTCATATCTCTCATCTCATATATATTCATATTTTATTCTTTGTATGTGTTTTGTTCATTCCAAATTTTATTCTTTATATGGTGGTAGGTTAGTTTGTTGTATATCCTGATTTATGTGAATAAAGTATTTCAAAATTAAAATTACCATTTTCTTCGTATCTGTAGGATTTTTATTAAAACTAAACTTAAAAAGGTTTTTTTTATAAAAAGCTCAATCTAGTAGATTTTAAATTTTGACTTGGGGGAACAAGAGGAAAGGACAATAAATCTTGAAAGAAAAATGTGCTTGTATCGACTCTTAGCGCAAAATACTTTTTTTGCCTAGAGATGACACTCGATTATACTTTGAGAACCATAGGAGCCTTAATCAGGAAACAAACTTGGTTGTATGGGACAAATGGTGCAACCTCAAATCCCGAACAGTCGTGATTTTGATAAATTTTCCATGAGAATTGTGAACCAAGTCTATTCGGCTTTGCTTTGGTTTATTGTTCGTAGCTCCCTACAAAAATTAATCATTATCATTATTTAAAAATGGTGTTGGTGTTTACTAATCTTGTACAAATATAATTGAAAATCTTTTTTTGTTCTGTTTCTTCAACAAAATATATATAACTTTTTTGTTCTGACATGAAAACACATTACTTCAATACTGTCTAGATGAAATAACACTTGTCTCTTTTTTTTTAATAGAAAGCATGATGGTCATACAGTTGCTAGTATTTTCCTTATATAAAATGTTCCATGTCCCTACAACACTCATGGTGACTACAATCACCGTTAAGTTTTCATTTATCCTTTCATCATCGTTCAGATCTAAATGAGTTTCTTCCTCGGACCCCTTTTAGCTGCAAAAGGAAAAAAGTACAATTTGCAATCAAAACCATTTTTATGTAATTTTTTACTTAAGTAGCCCAAACTTGTCCACAAAATTAGAAATAACAAAAAAAACATGTTAATTAAATACGAAAAAATTATTAAAATCTAAGAATAAAACAGAAGAAAAGAAATAAAAACTGCCAGTAAGAACTGATACGGAACAAGCAGTATTTTTCTATTTTTTGAATTTTCTAACTTCTTTTGACAGATCTTCAAAGCATAGCACAACAGCCTGATCCAAACAATGAACTACTTCAATACCGAACACGAATTTTTTTTCATCCTATCATATTCATCATATCATATTCAATCATATTCATCATCTTCAGTAAGTTCGGCACCGGTATCATCACGTTCTAAGATTTAAGTTTTAGTAGGGGTAATTTATTTTACTAGATTTGTTTTGTAGAGTTTCAATTGCTGCAATTGAAAGTTATTCGTCAACCATATCAATGAGTAATTTAAATTGCCGGTTTGTTCACACAAGATTTTAAAGTCACCCAACATTTACGGGCAAAATATTCAAAGGTGAAAGAGTGTGGTTGAAATGGATCAGGAGGAGGATTTACTCCCAATTTCAGTACCAAATCTATTTTTTTTTTGTCCTGTCCCTTTTCCCTTATTTCGTGAATAATTTAATTTTATTGAACTGACCAGCCATAATCAGCTAGCCTACTCAGCCAAATCATTTTCAATATGAATTGCATCTTCTAATGTTGTTGCCCTTGGGGTTGAAAAATGCTGGGTAAATTGAGGTAGGTCATCATTTACTGAAGGAAAAACTTAAACAAGGTTTATTTTTCTTTATTTCTTTCCTACTTTTAAAATTTCACTGAAATAATAATTTTTTAAGGAACACCTTCTTTGTGCTTAGTCCAAGCATTTACCAAATTCAGTTCTTTCAACGTTTCTTTCAGTACTTTCAATTCAGTTTTACTCTATCTAAAGAGCCAAAACCGTAATCTAATCACCTTCACTTAAAAGCCATTCTTTTCCAAGCTGTAAGATGTAATTATATAATAGTTTAAAGATATGCTTATCCTTATCCTCTGAATACCTGCCGAGAGAAAAATACATTTACAGCGTAACTATCAAATCTTGTAAAATACCAAAATAATTGCTTATTGGCAACCTTACAAAAATATTTATTCTTAATCCTATATTTAGCTTCCCATATTCTGTATTCCTTAGCTGATAGACCCTGGAACATCTGATATTCAGAACATTGTTTGACAAAGGGTATATAAACAACATGCTGTACGAAAAATGTGGTTCGATCCCGCTTTCTAGGCAGAGTCGTAAAGCTGCAGGAGCATAAGACTGCAGAGTGCCAGTGACTTTAGTCTACAATTGTGAATATTAGGGGACAATGACTACAAACAAATTTGAGAAAAAAACATCGTTGATGCCGTAGAATCTTTTGGCTCTCTAAGTATAAGACTCCATCATCCACGGGTATTGTCTTTGTCTACCCTGAGTCGTTCAAATTCAATCCCGATTTGCTGCAATTCTTATTCCAAAAGTTACTTGCTTAGATGAGTGTGTTCATTTATTTTTCTTTTCAAATGTACTGGTGGGGGGAATGTAAACTAGACATGAATTTGCAATATTTGGTCCATACAGTGTACTGTTTGTTTTCTTCATTTAATAAAATTTTAGCCCAGTTGTTCTCTCTATTCACTGTATTGTGGAGCAGCACTACTGCATTTTTTCCCTTTTTTTTACCAAAAAAACCCTACCAAATACTATAAACAAAAAGAAAAACGAAACTTTCTCAACCTCAAAACTAAACTTCTTAGGATCGTTTAACAACGCTACGTTTAACAACAACGTTAGGATCGTTTGACGGACTCCTGTATAGCAAAAAATTATCCCTTCGAGGCTCGAAATTGAAAATTATATATCTTTTCTTGGTTTCTTCGTAATGATTTTGGAAAAGTTAATCTAAAAAACTTAAATTCTAATCTCTAGGAAATTTTCAGTTTCGATCGAATTTTACGAAATGCCACAGGAGATGGCTAAAAATAAATCATCAATTCGGAATATTGTTATTTGTAAGTCTGCCGTAAAGGGTAACTGTATCTCAACCACATATAATACAAATTACAAATTAGTTTTCAATGTGTGCCTTTGGGCTTTCCAGATATAATTCTGGCACCTATTGGGAAAGTCAGGAAGATGGGGATCCCTAAGTTATTTTCATCGAGACATTCACCAGAAGTGGTGTCCGATTTCAACAAAACTAGATCAGAAGCAGAACTAAGTGTCTTGGCCTTTGGGGAGTCCATGATCAAAATTTATGGGAAGAACGGGCCCCTTAATTCTTGTCCTCCTGAGTTCCACCAAAACAAGTAATCCACCAAATTAGATGAGAAGTAAGACTAAATGACCTAGTTGTTTGTTTTTTTTTTTTTGTCTAGGAGTTCCTACTTGGTCTGACTAACCTGAAGGGAGGTTTTTTATTAATTCTTGTCATCAGATAATATAACAGCGGATACTGTTCAATCTTAGCCAAAACTAAAGACATCTAGCAGCCAATAATAAATAGTTTATATCTTTTTTTCTTTTCTTTTTTTTTTTTGGGGGGGGGGGGGGGGTCTGGAACTTCCCGAAAAGGTCCTGAACCAATTCAGCCTCGGTGAGGTAAGGAGAGGGGTATTAAAATTACAATTGTTTGAGCATCAACTAAAAGGGATGGTTGGGTCTCGTCCAAACGTAGTCAGAAGCAACAGTAAATGTCCTAGTTATGCATTTTTCAGAGTTCAGGATTGATTTGTCATTTGTGGGGGGAGGGTAGTAGGCTCCTGAATTATCTCCATAAGTACTTTTACAATAAGGAGACGTCAGATCCCAAGTAGATTTGATGGCAACTAAGAGCTATTTCTAGTCTATATAGACGGTGCTGCAGGTATACAGATTATGAATTCTGGTATGATACTAACTTCAAAAAGGAATAAAACATTGAGGTGTAAGTTATCCACACAGTTCGATTTTAGGGAGGGCTTTTTGACTCTTAAGGTCCCACCTGAGGCCCTAAAATTGTACAGATTATCAATACTAACAATGATTATTGCTTCAAAAACATTTAATGCCCGCTTCTCTCTGCTCAATTCATATATTAAACTGATTGTGAGTAAAAGTGACTGTGAGCATCAAGAATTGCTTCTTGAATGCCTCTGAGTTGAAAGAGGTATAACACGTCTGTGTATGTGTTGGGGGAAAGACAAGGTCTTACGGCTCCACCTCGGTTCCTGAAGCCCTTAAGAAGTGCTTCTCATTTCACCTAGATGTAACATGCCCGGTTTTCTACCCACTTTATCTTTTAAGTGTGAGCAGCTGCGATTTTGCTCGGGTTCGACTCGAGATACAAATGCTCGTTGCCGAGAGATACATTTTAATGAAAGCTGAATATTCCGCACATTTTTGAAGAATCAAGACAGAATTGACAATATTTTTAGCTTCAAGAATGGATGTATTGATCCTCACAAACATGGGGATGTGATATTATCGGACGCAAAAATTACATATATTTAAGATGAAATGGACGAAATTTCGATGAGATTGAAAAGGATGAAATTTCTATCAAATGGGTTTTTAAGTGCTGTTTATGTTTCTGTTAGACATAACCAGAGCGAAAACAAAAAGGAAACTATTCGACATCTCAAAAAGACTTGATCACGTATTGTTTACTCGTGTGAATAGCCTGACTAAACAAGATCAAAGGCGGTTTCTTGCCCATTATAATTATAAACAAAAAAACAAGAGGGAAACAGTAGCATTTCAAGTATTATAAAATACTTGAAATGCTACTGTTTTTCAGGAGCGTAGAAAACTAATTAGTTAGACGAATAAACAGTTGTATTCCTATTTCAATGGGATTGTGAATACATTTCGGTGCCCCTTTAGAATGGGCCGGACTTAAGCCAAAATGTTTTGTAAGAGTAGTTTCTCTAGGATGGATAAAAAAAAGTAAATTTTTACACTCATTGTTTTGTACATACAACCTATCTTAATAGAATTAAATAAAAAAAAAACAAGTTTTTTTAAATGAAAGTAGGGAACGATGTTAAAACTTAAAACGAACAGATATTATTTCGTATATGAAAGGGGCTGTCCCCTCCTCAACGCCTCGCTCTTTACGCTAAAGTTTTTCATTGTTTAAAAAAATAGAGTTGTGAGAAAGTAAAACTTAGCGTAAAGAGTGAGGCGTTTAGCAGAGGACAGCCCCTTTCATGCACGGAATAATTTCTGCTCGTTTTAAGTTTTAACGTCGTTCCTTACTTTCAGTTAAAAAAACTTGTTTTTTTTTTATTTAATTTCTGAACGCTTTTGAATTAATGCAGGTTTTGATTTTGGCTCACCGCACATGAATAATTAAAACCAAATTTGAATATTAATTTTACTTTTATTTGGTTAAATGGCTATCTCGAAACCTGTTTAATTTTATTTATGAACGTTTGTATTAGTAATAAATATACGTAACTCACTTTATTAACTTACATAACGAACTTCTATATTCATATATTTTTAAGACATATATTAGAGGGTTCGCCCCCTAGTCAATACCTTGCTCTTTAAGCTAAAGTTCGAATTTTGTTCCAATTCTTTAAAAATGACCCCTTAATCACAAATGCCGTTAATTAGAATAAATAGCTCTTATGAAAATACTAAACAGTCTTTGGCTTAAAGAGCGAGGTATTGACTAGGGGGTGAACCCAGTCATATCCGTAATGTTTTCTGTAGTTTTAAGTTTTGATGTTTCTCCTTACTTTCAGTTAAAAAACTTGTTTTTTTATATGTAATTTCTGATCTTTTTTTAAACAATGCTGGGAAATCCAGCGCCCCTTCATAGGAATCTCCCTTCCCCCATGAAAAATTCCTTCATGGAAAGATTCTCCCACATAACCCCCGACCCACTGCCCACCTCCCCCCACTACCAGAAAAAATCCCCCCTGAAAACGTCTGCATACTTCCCAATAACCAATACTATATGTTAACATTTGGTTAAGTTCATTACTTCCAGCCCTCCCCCTGGGGACTTCGGGGGATTAAGTCATCCTAAAAGACATAGTTATCATATTTTCGACCATGCTGAACAAAATGGCTATCTCAAAATTTTGATCAGGTGACTTTGGGAAAAAATGAGTGTGGAAGTTGCCCTCCATTTTTTTTGGTCATTTAAAAAGGGCACTAGAACTTTTAATTTGTTAAAGCTGTTCAGGGGGGGGGGGGGGGGGTTGGCTCAAATATTAATTTGTTCAAGCTGATTTCATACGGTTTTCAATGACCATTAGATTTGACTCTGTTTGATATATCCAAACGCAAATTTGACTGCTAACTTTTTTGCCTTGCACATATTTAAGATGCAGCAAAAGTCAATATCTAAATTTTTAGTAAACACACAAAAGTATTGTCTCCAATAAAGCTCAATTTATGAGGTTTTAGACTGATATGGGGGATTCCTCATGTTTTAAAATAATAGATGTTAGCCACACATTTTGCGTTTATTTGTTTTTGTTTTCCTTTTGTTTTGTTTTTTTGTATCAAGGATAATCTTCTATGACTTTGATAGAACCGTTTTACTGTTTTAAGAAGTGTTTTCGAATTGTTTCATCCAATCTCCTCATAGTTCTTGCCTAGACATTACTTTAAATTTTTTTTTCTCCCTGAATTATGAGCAACTCTATTGGTATGACAATTACACAAAATAAGTGGTATTATTACTGTTGTTTTATTTTTGTTTCATCAATATCCTATACCAGTTTGTGTCACCTCAAAAAATATTTTAATTTAATTTTATTACTGTTTGACTTACAGCTTACTTAAAGTCAAGAAGCATATACCATTTTGACCTTGGAAATGTTAAAACTTTGCAATTTTGTTTTTATTAATCTTTGTGATTCCTTATGCTTTAAAATACTAGGAGGAAGCCAAAAAATTTATAGCTCTGCTTTTTATAGCCTTGAGTAAGGCCGTATCCAGTGGGAGGGGGTACCGGGATTGACCCTCCTCCCTCCCCGAAATTTTTTCCGACCCCTAAAAAAGTAACAAAATGCATATAAATTTTATGTGTGTTTCGTAAAGTTTTCTTTCATTTTAACCCCCCCCCCCCCCGACAAAAATCATGGATACGCCCATTGCCTTGAGAATAATCATGTATGACTAGTAATCAGATAAATTTTCCCCCCTCTTTTATAATTTTGCGCAATCGTCGTGTTAAGTTTTACTCGTGCTGATTTTACATTATTCTATTTTTATATAAATAGTTGGAGAAAGCACACCACCTTGACAGGCCCCACGCCAAAGAAGCACCTTTGAATCAGAAACTGCTCCATTACATTTTACCCAAATAAAAGATTTAGAATACCAGTACTGTAACGAAACAACAATAGAAAGGTTCATATTGTTGGGAAAAAGGGAATAGAGTGCATGTGAGTGGACTATGTAATTGGAAAAAGAACAACTTTAATGCAACTAGGTCAATAAAAATAAATTATTAAATAGCCTATACTTTCTTTGATAGTCTATCCAAAGATTTATATATACCTGAATATTTAGTGAAGAACTTCTGAAGGAAACATGTTAATAAAATAAAAGTATGCTAGTATTACTAGATTCTTTATTTTATGTTTTGTCTATATAACGAGGTTGTTTTTCTGGCAATGCGCCCTACCCCATGCCCTGATGGATCCATATATAATCCTAATAATATACTTTTCTACTAACTGAATCTTGTGAAGTGTCACATGTCCTTTATTAAAATGGGTTTCTATATTCTAATATAGGCCTAGATGATATTCATTTTTACCAGATTAATTGTCATAGGCCTAATGGATACAAGCATTAAAGTGACAAAAAATGGATAACAAAGGAAGCAAATATGATAGGCTAATTTGATTAATAGAAACATTCTGCATATTACAAAGTAGCTACAGAATTTCAGTAAATAGCCCAATTATATTAATAGAGTAAGCAGATAGCTATGATACTAACTTACCCCTACGATTATATTTTCATCCTGAATCTAAATATGGCATTTGTAACGGTTGTAAATCAATTTTAAACTAACCTATCCTTTCAAACCTTATCCAAATAGGCCTATAGGCTATAGCCTATATTATATGTTTCCTATGATTCTCAATTTTGTCATAGCCTAGTCATTTTAATCTAGCCTATGGGTAAACCTTTTTTTAACAAGATTTACATTAACACAGGTAGGCCTATAGGTAAATTTTAACCAAATCATATTATTGACTTACAAATAAAGTGTCGGAGTGTGAGCTGTCAGGTGCACCTCGTGAGCACAACGAGGATCTCCTTTATTACAAACTGCCTCTCTCCATTTGATAGCCTTATCCAGTAGATTACTTGGAATCACAGTTTATAAAATTATCCAGTAAGTTTACCGCAAATGATTTCTGGCTCTTCATTCTCGGTGCGAACAAAAAGCTCCTCCCACTTATTTCTGTACTTATTGTCCACTTATTGGTTGAGCCGGCCAAGTGGTTTTGTCAGTACTTGTTTCTTTGTTTACCCGTGAAAAGATCTAATGCCGCTTATGTTTATATCTGCAAAAACGTTCTCTGGAGCACTCGCACCTCGGTCCGGGCTTTTATAATGGGTGAGATAGGGAAAGATCATACTGGATAATTATATAAACTGTGCTTGGAATAGTCCAGGAAGCGGCTTTACCAACTAACTGTTTGGTCATTATCAATGCACTAACAGTCCCGGGGTTCAGCTTGTTACGCAGTCTCGTTTTCATATGCGACAGGAAAGAGAACTGTCGCTTTGCAGCACTGCTTGTATGGGGAAGACAACAGAGGTGCAACATAAAGGTCGACAGATCAGCAAATTTTTTTTCGCCAATACCGTTCTTTAGATGCAAAATACTCTTCGAGAAACCAGATGGTTGGTCGACCAGATCTTGACCAAGATAAGCTCGGCTCAACCTGAGCTCTTGCAGCTGACGGTAAATGCTTTCTCTCTTGCGTTCTACAACCGTTGCATCGCTTCCCTGAAGCGTAGAAAAGTGCACGAGAATGCGAATAATGAACACCTCTTCAGATCCGAGTGCAACGCAGGGATCCAAAATCTTAATATCGGACAAAATTGGATCTTCCCAGCTTATTCTTTGTCTCATCTGCTTGCAGAACCTCAGACAGTTGACCTTAAAGGCTTTGAGTGAGTCCTCAGCAATCCTTGATCCGCGTTCCTCCAGGTAACATTCGGTATTGGTGCCTAATTTCATGTCATCCAGTTCAAGATAGTTCGCGGGAACCAGATCTATGGAGAAAGGTGACTTTGCTACCAGTATCAGGCGTTTTCTTATGAACATTTGGAGTAATGTTGCGTACGTCGTAATGAAGCTGCTCACCAGCCTACGGATTCTTTTGTCACTGCTCTGAAAGTCAGTGTTTAGGGAGTTGGTAATCCCAAAAACGTGGGCAAGAAAATGGAGAGAGGCCTTCGTGACAGGATTCTTTAAAGCGTTGTATATTTTAAGTGCCCTCTCCTTGCTCGCCTTGTCTGCAGTGCCCTCGCCTAGCGCGTGACCACCGTAAAACAATAACAAGGCATTCCAGGTTTCTAATAGCCGTCTGATGGGTGCTTCAAAGCAGAGCCATCTCGTAGAAACCACCGATAGTAGAAACTGCTTCACTTCAATTTTAGCGAACTTCTGGTGGTCATGAAATTCTCCAATCCTCTTTGGACTATGGGTAATGTAGTGTATTGTATCATGCACAAAAGACTCTAACCAGTCTGGCAAGGTTTTAGATGCTACTGAAGCAGCAGCTTAAAAGACTTATAAAAGAAGCTTAAAAGACACTTTTTACAATCTAATAACAGACAGATAATTTCTGCAAATTGGTTTATACAGGGAAAAAATTCAATAATATAAAAGCCTTTTCACTCCGACCTATCGTCTTTTTCAATTCAATTCAAAATGGTTGTTTCAAAATGGCCTGGGCTGTCATTTGTGATTAATGTGATGAAGCTTTAGATTTATGATACATAGATGTCGCCTCAAAATCACCAAAAATAATTTGAAAATGTGAGCTCTACAAAATTCAACTTTTAGCAGAATATTAGGTCATATTAGGAGCCTTTAGCACAAAAACCTGTGACTTTCTACTATTCAGCGGCAAAAACCTGTGAACCTGTGACCATAAAAAAAGCTGTGAAGTTTCACAGGACACCTGTGACTGTGGCAACACAGACTTGGAGAGCTCTGACCCAGACAACATTTGAGCCATCATTTAATTTGTCATGTGATATGCACTTAAAAAAAAGAACTTTTGCTAAAAATAGATAGAACACAACAGACTGCCAACAGAAGGCTTCCATTATTAAGGCTGCCCCCGCGGTCAGTTGCTAAAGTGCTGTGCTATTATTGCCCAAATTTACGTGCTACACAACGATTTTCGCACCTATAGTCAAATAATTGACTATAATAGTGCTAAATTAGCACTTTCGTGCTTCATGATGCTGACAAAGCCCCGTATTTATAACGCATACTATTTGACATTTTATGTATTAATGTAAATATACTCTAGTTTTATACTGAAATGCATCACTCTAAATTTTGTCAATAAAATTTGAAACTGTTGAGCAAAGTTTGGGCTGATACACAGGTGAGGGTAGCTTAACAGAACCACTTCCTTCCGAAATTCCATGGTTTTAAGCGTTTTCCCCATCATTTCAGTTGTTTCCTATAAACGATTTACCTATTAATTACTACTTTTAACTTTCTTACGTCACCAGCTCCGAAAATGGATGCCTATGTTTGTGCCTAGTAAACTATTGTAGTAATGCATTTTTTATATCTAATACAGTACTGCCCAAAAGGGTAATTCAAGGTCATCTGAATGATTATTTCCTTAATAAGATAAGATATAAGAATTAGGCGACCCAAGGACCCTAGTTAAACTTTTGTGAATGAATGGAAAGGTTATGAACAATTTTATCATTCGACATAGGTCTGAAAAGCAAGATAAAGCCCTATTTTGTTTTCGATACTACAAGTTTAGCGTATGAGGACTTTAGTTCCAATTCTTCTGCCTCCAATCAATTTAAAGGGAATAAAATCTCCCCAAGATTGATATAAATTACTTCAGCTCCGAGAAACAATGAAGTTTAGTCACCGACAATTACTTTGAAAAAAGAAAAGATTTTACAAGATACAATTTTCAGGATAAAAAGACAATTTTAGTTGTTTGATAGCTAATATGACTATAGCGAAATAAGTTTTATGTTAAAAATTGCTGCAGAGAGTAAAATTAAAATATGAGAGCAATGAATAAGATTGAACAAATATTCATAGCTTTCATTCATATATTCATGAATAAGTTATTTTCCTAACAAAAATTCCAAAAGAATGAAATCTGGTCAAGTATTATTCTGCTCTTGAACTAAGAAACAAAACCAATGAAAGACACAAAAATTACGCTTGAAAAAGGTAAATAATATTTACTTCATTATTATAACCCTCTATAGCAAAAAGGTTAGTTTTCCAGGTTATTTATCTTTCTCCTAGTTGCCATTGTAATAACTACCGTCTCCATGACGTGGTCATAGATCATTTCCCGCAAGCAAGAAGATGGGAGAGGTACAGACCATGTAGCCCCAGGGATGCATATCTTTTTATGAATATGTTGATAAACTCATATAACTCTCATGTTATTCACCTGTTGTATACTGTTTCAGTATTCCCCCCCCCCCCAAGTAATTTATTTCCCTCAAGTTAAAATTTTTGTTTAGGATATCAGGCTGGAAAGCCAGTAATAATTTCTCATATTCTTCTGTATTAATATACATCTCATTCCCATATTCAAAATTTATTTCCAAAGACATAATCAGGAAAAACATTGAAGTAATAAGTAAGGTCTTCGCAAATATGTAGTCTGCGAGAGCTTAAGAACTCAGTCCTATCCCAAAATCTCATGGTTTTCCTGTTTTTCCCATCATTTCAAATGTTTTTTTTTTATACAATGTACCTGTTCACTGTTGTTTTTTAATTTGACCAACCTCCCTTTGCAGATTACAAAATAGATTCCTTCGCACATAATAAGTAGACTTGAATATATAATGATACCTTATATTGTCACATGAGGGCCTTATATATTGCCCTCATGTGACATTACTTTTGGATCCTTACATCATGGTTACACAAATAATTATCTCCTTGGAAGGAAAAGAAAGATCTGGAATAATGTTGACCAAGTAACAAGTAAAAACTTCCTGAGGGAATAGACGAGTTTCCAACAGTTCAGAAGGCAGAGGTCAGGAAAATAGATTGAAGGTATATATTGCTATGAATATTCTATGCTAAAATAACTACACAAATTCTACTTTAAAATTACAGTCCTGTAAAATAAATACAGCTAAATCATTTTGCTCCCGCTCATTCTAAGACTACTTGCGACTATGACTGTGACTATTTGTGGCTGCGACTGCAACTGTAGCTGCAAGTTTTTGCGAATGCGGCAATTTGAGACTACTTGCGACAGGGAAGTTTTGCGTCTGCGACTTCTTACGACTGAGGCTACGACTACAGCTGCTACTAGTATTAATACAATTGTGATTAAGAATGCGGTTGCTACTGCAACTACTACTACTGTTAAACTAAATCAAAAAGGGTTTGAGTGCATCTAAGTTGTCAAAATGGCACAGATGCAATATCTCAGGGACAGAATTAGGTATTTAGTTGAAACTTAATGCGAAAGTACAGAGGACTTAAAACTAAATCAAAAGATGCTATGTTGATCCAGATTGTCAAAAAGGCGACTGTGCAAAAACCAAGGAACAAATAAGGGTGATACGTTGGAACTATTAGGATATGTTATTGGGATGTTAAACTAAATCTCAGAAACAGTATAGGGTATCAAACTGAAACTTCCAGAGCTTTCTGATCTACATGAAAAGAAACTATGCGCATCCTTATTGTCAAAAGGAGGTATCTGCAATATCTCAAGAATGTCTAAAGACATTAAGTTGGAACTTTCAGGAACGCTGAATTAAATCAAAAGACGATATGTGCATGAAGCTAGTCAAAACGTATCGCCAATATACCAGAAACAATTAAGAGTATTAAATTGAAACTTCCAGGACATGTTAAGGCGTATGTTCAACGGAATCAAAAGAAGGTATATGCATCCAGGATGTCAAAAGGGCACATCTGTATTATCTCAGGAATGTCAAAAAGTATTAAGTTGAAAATTCCGGACCAAGTTGAGGTTTATGCTGAACCAAATCAAAAGACACCAAGTTCATTCACGTTGCCGAAATGGAGTATCTGGGATATCTAAGGAAGGGAATTAAGTTAAAAGTTTCAGGGAATTTTGTAGGAGATAGTCAATTAATATTTGTCTATACTCAAGGTTGTCACGTGATAGGAATCAGAATGGCTGCATCCATACACAAGGGCAAATAATATTCGGGTTTTCAATCTGTTTGTTTGAATAATATTTCCCGTACCCATCCATCCGAATTTGAACAGTAAAACTATTACTATAACTTGTAGCAAAATTTGGTTAAAAATATAAAGAGCAAACCAAAATATTAATTCTTAAGAATAAAACCCGAAAAAAAAGCTTTACAGAAGTTCCCTTAGTTAATCAATAAAAACCAACTATGTCAATTAAAATAAACAGAAATTAATTAAAAGAAAATTTCTTCCACAAAAAAAGTTTTTCAAGGAAAATTAACGAGTCACGTTAAACCCAAGGACGAGCAGAAATAAAGTCAAATAACAATTTAGCGTAAAACGAACAAAAGTCACCATCAATAAAAAAAAAAAAAAAAAAAAAAAAAAAAAAAAAAAAAAAAAAAAAAAACCAAAACGAACAAAAATTATAATAAATAATAATAAAGTCAAACTTTCACAAACAGGAATTTTTCATGTGACCACTCTGAGGTCTGCTTTACAATAGGAAAAAGGTAGTAGCTCACAAAAATAGCAAAGATGACCGCTCCAAAGTTGGCCGAAACCATAGAAAACAAAGTAGCAGCTCATAAAAATGGAAAATGTGGCCACTTTGAAGACTGATGAAAAAAAAAACTTATCAACTCATAAAAATAGTAAATGTGACCGCTCTGAAGTCTGACCTAACAACAGAAAGAAAGGTAGCAGCTAATAAAAATAGAGAATGCAACCGCGCTGAAGTTTGATTGAGTGGTAGGAAAATTGTGGTAGCTCTATGACCACTCGGAAGTGTGATCCAATAATAGAAAGAAAAGATCATAGAAATGGCAAATATGAACACTGAAGTATAACGGAAAAATAGAAAAAGGGTAATAGATCATCAAAATAAAATGTGACCATCCTGAAGTCCCGAACTGTAAATAAGGAGCGACCTGGCTCAATAGTAACTGGAACTCTAAAAAACGAAATTTTGATACCAACAGACACATGAAAAGAATCGAATTTTTATGATGATTTCAAATATATAAGTTTCATTAAGTTTAGTTTAACCTATTAAAGGTTTTGAGCCTGAGGAAATTTGCCTTGTTTTCGAAAAAAGGGGGAAACACCCCCTAAAGATCAAACAATCCTAATGAGACTCACACCACTAGATTCAGTGTATCAGAGAACCCCACTGCAGAGGTTTCAAGCTCCTACCTGCAAAAATGTGGGATTTTGTATTTTTTTTTTTTTTGTCAGTAGAAAGATCACGGATGCGTGTTTATTGTTTTTTCCCCCAAGGGGTGACCACATCGACCCAGTGGTCCTAGAATATCAGAGAAGGGCTCATTCAAACGGAAATTAAAAGTTCTTGTGTACTTTTTGTGCACAGGACCCCCCACAACCCCCGGGGAAAGGTCTTTAAGTTATGAATATTGCCCATTTATGGGGAAAGGTCATTATAGTATTTATTATTGGGAAGTATGCATACATTTTTCAGGTGGGAGGGGGGCGAATTTTCTGTTGGTGGCATTTTCCACGCGGATAATTTTCCATGGGGAGGGAAGTTTTCAGGAAGTCAATTTTACAGGGGAAATTTACACTGGGAGAATTTGTCAGAATTCCTAAACGAAATTCGTCTTATGTCTTGCTTTCTCTTTGCCGATTCAATTTCACGTACGGAGATGTTAAGGGTAATTGTCCAGGGTAAATCTTCACCAGGATTGAACTGTATACAGAATAAATCCGTGACTGGAGGGATTTTTTCTGTGGATATGTAGCCGATTTCCATGCATTAATTAAAAAAATGATTACAAATTAAATAAAAAAAACGAGTTTTTTCAACTGAAAGTAAGGAGCAACTTTAAAACTTAAAACGAACAGAAATTATTACGTATATGAGGGTGTTGTCCTTCTTCAACAACTCGCTCTTTACGCTAAAGTTTGAATTCTGTCCCTATTCTTTAAGAACAACTCTTGAAACACTATGTTCGTTTAATTAGAACAATAAGAAGTTTTTTTTTAGTTCTAAAAAAAAATTAGAGTAAAAAGTGAGGTGTTGAGGAAAAGCAACACCCCTCATATACGTAATAATTTCTGTTTGTTTTAAGTTTTAATGCTGCTCCTTACTTTCAGTTGAAAAAAACTTTTTTTTTTTTTAATAGCTCAAAAAGCGAGAAAAAATGCGGCCAGTAACTATAGCTAATAAACACAATATAAAAGAATGCAACGTAAACTCGACGGATTTATAAAAAAAAAAAAAAAAACAATGAATAAATAACAAAAAAGAAAATTAGAAAAATTCTTCATCATAGGCCACCAAATGATGCTTTTCCCCTCGGGATTGCGATCCTTTAGAAGAATTTCTTGCAGCTGAAATAGATAAATTACATTAAGCTCCAAGATTTGGACCAGAACCTGTGGAACGCTATCAATTTTAAAAACTCATGCTGATCTCCAATGAAAAGGAACTGAATGTATTTCAATTAAAAAATCGGACAGAAGAAGGTGTAGTAAAATCCAGCTAAATTAGACATTAGGCGCCTTTACAATAGGCGCACGCATAAAGACTTTAAAAAAAAATGACTTAAATCATGGTACATTTTGAGTTATTTCCATTTCTTGGCTAGGTAGAAAGGCGCACTCAATACGTCTCTTCTTACTCTATCCAAATATACTAATTACTTCCATTCCTAATTACCAACTACTTCCATTCCTAATTCCATTTTGGGACCTAATAAGTCCCTCATTGTTTTCTACATACGGGTTAGAAAAAGACTTCAACAATTGCCATTATTTTGTAAATTAACTATTCAAAAGTGGTATATACCAAAGGCATTAATTTATAACAATCTAGTTCCATAAATATGCAAATTTATAATGTTATTCTAAAATTTCAAATCTTTTTCTGACGTTTGCATAAAAGGTCTGTGGAAAGTATGATGTCTGCATGAATGGGTAGGAAATCAACTGGAAAAAGTAAATTAAAATGAGGTATTATCTTTTTGAAAGTGAGATGAATTAGGTATATAGACTACTACTCAGGCTCAAGAAGAAGAATAAGTTTTATGGAAAGGAAAGTTAAATCTCATAAGATGGGGAACAGGTTTAAAAGATTATATTCAAAATATTGGAAGAATATACAGCTGTCTTTATCCTGTCAATTCAAGAATATAAAAAAAAAAATACAAAGTAGACATATTAATAAACATAGCCTCCCAAGTCACTATTTACCACCAGGCTGAACAAAACGGCTATAAAACGCAGCTTTCTAAAGGTCGGTCTTCATTTGACTTTTTTTTTTAGATTAGTTAATATTAAAAAGCTTATACTGGAAAAATGAGATTTTCTTCTTTAAAATTTTCTTTAAAAAATTAAATTACATTCCTAGTCTTTCCTGCATGAGCTATTTCCAGCATAAGACAATCTGTTTCATTATAAATCTGCACACAAAAGGTGGGAGTAGCATCTACACATAAAAAAATATGCAAAACATATGCATAATACAAAACATGCATACTATAAAATATACATAATATAAAACATAAAAATGTACATAATATGCAAAATTTTAATATTTGGGTCTAAAACATTTCTTACAATCACCTGCGACCCTAGCCCCAAGCAAGGTAAAACTTACAGTGATCTTTCATCCACCGAGAAAAACTGTTGCCAGTGACTAAATAAGGGTTAGGATAAAAAATTTTCGGTTTTAAACTTTAATAGCTTTTGCTTACTATAAGCATGAATTAAATTCTTTAGTTAAGATTTTAAATCATTTCTTTCAAAATCTAAACTCCACTGAGGATCATTGAATATCAGAGACATCCACAAGATGATAGGGGGTTCAGTCCTTCCCCACAATGACATGAATTAACTGATTTCCTCAGCAATTAATTGATTTTAATATAACTAGCCAATTTTTGGCTGTTTCGATGAACTTACCGTAATTCTCACGAAATATATTTCTGGCCTTCGTCAGTGAGTTATAAGACTAGATATATAGGGTACTTTCTCCTTGAAATTTAAAACCGTTCAAAGATTTCTTCAAATACTTCTTTGACATTTCAATTTTTCACTAAATAAAATAAAAAATAGTTAAACACCCAATACATAAAAAAAATATTAGGTAAATGATGAAAAAGTATCATCAACAGAAGTTACATTCTCTATGTAAAATAAATGCAACTTTTTCAATGTTATCCATCCATAAAAGATTCAAAGAGGTAACGAAGGGAATTTGTGTAAAGCTTTCTTTTGGGGTTTTATTCTTAAGAATCAAGATTTTGTTTTGCTCTTTATATTTTTAATCCAATTTTCCTCTATCTTTTAATAACAGTTGTAGTGTGCAAATTCGGATGGATGCATACGGGAAATACTATTCAAACAAATGGATTGTAAACCCGAATATTATTAGCCCTTGTATAGGGATTCGGCCATTCTGATTCCATTCACGTCACAACCTTGAGTATAGCCAAATATAAATTGACTATCCCCTACAAAATTCCCTGAAACTTTCAACTTAATCCCCCTCCTGAGATATTTCAGATACTCAATTTTGGCAACGTGGATGAACTTGGTGTCTTTTGATTTGGTTCAGCATCAACCTCAACTTAGTCCGGAATTTTCAACTTAATAATCTTAGACATTCCTGAGATAATACATATGTGCCCTTTTGACAACGTGGATGCACATAGCTTCTTTTAATTCTGTTGAACATACGCCTTAACATGTCCTGAAAGTTTCAATTTAATACTCTTAATTGTTTCTGGGATATTGGCGATACCTTTTGACTACCTGCATGCACATAGCGTCTTTTGATTTAATTCAGTTTTCAGCGTTCCTTAAAGTTCCAACTTGATGCCTTTGGACATTCCTGAGATATTGCAGATGCTTTCTTTTGACAACAAGGATGCAAATAGTTTCTTTTCATTTAGTTCAACAGGCTCTGGAAGTTCCCATTAAATACCCAGTTTCATATTTTAGGGTCCTCGCCCTTGGGGCCACACCGATTGTTCTGGATAACATTATTTCTAGACAGATAAATAATATCTAGGTGCGAATGATCTTAGAAAAAAATTCTAAAAATAATTTCTAGACGAGGTAAGCAACATTTAACGATGAAAAAGTGAGTTAGCGAAAGAAATATGATGAAAGATTGGTGAGCTTAGATAAAAAATAAGAACAATATAATCTATGAGAAAAGAAATTGACATAGACAAAAGACAACGAATAAAGAAATAGAAATTAGAAACTTTACATGGTAGGTTCTGAGCAAGTTTAACAAGGTACTACAGGTTTACAGGGTCATAGGCACTATTAACAGTCATAGGCTATATTAATTAAGTCAAAGTCCCAAGTAACGGCTCATAGAATACATATCTAAATTCCTAGCCAGATTTCAGTTTTAAAAGTTACAAAGCGCCCATCTTTTCTACCAATATGTATATGTGAAGAATGGGAGAGAATCATGTTTCAGGGTCCTCGTCTTGGTCCATGTTTTAGAGTACTCCACTTGGAATATTTTGATAGAAAGATATGCCAAAAATTTTTATCTGATGCCAGGAGCGTTTAAGCGGTGACCATGGGCAACAAAGGGCACAGGAGGAGGCTGGTTGCCCTCCAATCACTTTCACCTCTAAAGACGACACCAGAGCTTTTAATTTCTGATAAAAAAATCCTTCCCCAAGTTTCAAAGATCGAGCCTTCTTTTCAAATGGGCTAAAAAAAAAATATATGGGAAACACATTGCATTTTACCAAGTCAACGTTTACTACACTTACAACAACAAGGTATCAATGAAGAACGGATTATTTACATTATTTGGGACCCTTGACTCTGCACTTATCATCTCTCCCAAGGAGGAACTGATCATGGAACTTTTAACCATCCTGATTAAAACAACTATCCTGAAATTTTGATCTGATGCCGTATGTATCTATGGGGGTGCCTCCTTTTTGTCATTTGACCTTTTCAGCCCTGAAACATTTTTTTTTCGAAATCAGGGGGGGGGGGATTTTTTTATTGTGAAAAGACTCGAGAAGGGTATTTTTTTTTTAAATCTAATGGTGGCAAATGGGTAAAAAAAGAAGAAAAAACATCTAGTTGCCAGATTAAATTTGAATTTATAAGCTAAATAACTTACTTGACAAAGTGACTAAAATCGCGTAATGTTGCATAAGTTTTCATTTGGTTTTTACTTCACTTACTTGATTAAAAATCAATTGCTTAATAAAATTAGTTAATTAAGTTAATTACTTAATTAAATTGATAAATAAAAAGTTAATTCATTTACTTTTCATTTGATTTTTATTTTACTTACTTTTTCTCTATTTCAATGTTTATGTTAACAACCAGGCAAACTTCTGAAAATTCTTCTTAAGAAACTGCTCAGTTATATTATATCCATGCACATAGATGGTGTTGCCTGTTTTTGTGATGCCTCCTTCAGCTCTTGTTCTTCACTTAAAGATCGTTGGCGAACAGTTTTTTCCACCAGACCGGTTGCAAGTACAAAGGATTCGTAAAAATGTGGAACCTAGTGAAGATTATTTCGATTAAAGAAGAAGAAATGAGCAAACCGACCAATTCCATTATTCGTTATAATCTGGAATCTTTTGTTTTTTTTTTATAATTGGCCTCCCCCGCCCGGAAAAGGCAGGAATTCAAAAGGCGTTATATTACACAAAACAAAATCTACCGAAGTGCGGCGTATATTTTTCCTTTTTTATTACTATTCACTGAGGATCAATTTTAACATTTTCGATTATTCAGCGTTTGTTGAAGGAATTCTTCAGAGTGCTGATTTCGAAACTGCGGTTAGTTTCTTTCTGAAGTTTGAAAAAAAAACAAGATACAAAAGAAAATTATAAAAAAAAAATCAGTGATTTTCAGCCAGTAAAAAAAAACGAAGCGAAAAGACAAAAACAGATATTTTGGCAGGGACCTCAGGCAAGCCGTCCTCAATGCTCAAAAAGAGAAAAAACTAACCTTTTGAAGTGAACATTAACAAAGCAGAAGAAACACTGAAACACAAAAAAAAAGGAATAAATGAACGCTTATTCACAAATTAGATTTGGCAACAATTCTCTCCTCAGCGATTAACTTAGCTTGTCTTCTAAATTTATTTTTGCTAATACGGTCATAGATCTTGGTTTAAAAAGAGAAGAAATATTAATTGGTACGACTGTCTTGTAGGGGGGCAATCGAAATTGAAATACATACATAGAGATCTTGCTTCAAGTAGACATACTGGAAATATTTCTATAAGCCCAATTTACGATAACTTAATACAAAGAAAACTTATGTAAAATTCCTTCTTATATTAAACGAAGATCATCCCAGGTTTAAATCTCTAAATAAAGAGCCTCAGCGTCAGCAAACCGTCTGGAAGTGAAAGGGCCCATTAGCAAATTCTCCCAGGGGGCAAACCATCATCGAAATGTATTGAGAATCTGTGGTTTGACTATAAAAACTTGATTGAAAAGACAATGAAATTTTACATCCCCTGTGTCGGCAGCGGTTTCGAGTAAAGCCGGTAGCACCACAGGGAACTTCCAAACCCACCAAATCGCTAAAATGATATTTTCTTTAAGCTGATTTTTTGCGTTTTCCTAGCGGGTATACTAGAAAATTTTTAGGGATTGTCCTTTTCTCAATTTTGAAAAGAAAATTCTGCTCCGTTCAATCGAAAAGCAAAATTTACACTTTCTAATGAAGTAAAATTCATCAAAATTGAATGTCTCTATTTGCGACACAAAACAGGAGAAGTTAAATGGTTTTCTAAAATTTCCGGGCTCGTTGGTGTCGGCTTTTAGTTTTCTGTCGTTGATTCGGATTTTTTATCCAAGCTGTGCTAGTTATGGCAAGACTACTCAATCAATTCAAAATAGTTTGAACAAACAAACTAAAAAAGTTTATAATGGACAAGAGGTAATCCCTTAAGGTATCAAATCCCCTTAAGTCATTAGGGTTTATAAAATCAAAGCAGAAAGGATAAGGCCACAGCTAGAGATTTTTCCAGGTCGGGAAGAGAGGACGTCTGACTAAGTCAGATTTCTTGTACCGATTCACACCGTAAGTACTTAAACAGAATCCATTCGCTTTATTATGGATCTGGCAGTTTTATCATTCCCAATAGCCCCCCTGAAAGTGTGCACCCATCATTAGTGATATGCGTTATTGTTCTTCTTCTAATTAACATAAGCATAAAGTATCTATCTCGAAGCTCCCTTTTGGCCTCTAACACACTAGACGAAACACACCATTTTAAAAGACGATAAAAGACGATGATGTCAGGCAAGTCCTTTGATTTTAATCAAGAGATAGTTCTAATCATGGCCAAACTCCTATACCTCCTATGAGGTAGGTACGCTGATGTATCTTTCTAACATCCAACTCATTTCGAAAAAAAAAGTCAGAAGAGCAAGCAATCGCTTTCCATACCTCTGGTATTTGGAAAAAAAGTAAAAGAAGTGAAAAAAAATTATGAATCATATCAAACATAAAATTGTGAGAATCCAACGGTTCAGAGCGGAAATTCGGTATTGATATCATGATTTACACTCGTTTTTCCCTTAATGTACCAAGACAAACTGAAAAAAAAAATCTCAAAGAGAAAAAACGAGGGTATTTTCAGGCAGTGAAATAGGAAAGAATAAATATGGAAATTTTCGGTCGAGACCTCCGCTCGGCCGTTTTCATTGAATAAAAATAAATAAAGAGTAAAAAAATATAGGCATAAAACGCCCAAGGAGAAAATAAAAATAAACAAACCACAAAAACAAACACTTAGTTAAAAGAAAGCCCTCCAAGCAGTGATGAGGGCCAACTCAACTTTTTTACTGGCTGGAATTATCCTCGTTTTTTCTTCTTCTTCCTTTTTATTGTCTTGCACAGCCAGTGTAGTTTTAGAAAATATTTGCGATTTACCAAGTAACTACAAAGTTTGAAAATAATATCATAAGCTTGAAATAAACATCGTAAAATATTTATTTTAAATAAATATTATTAATTTTAATTAACAAAACAGAATGTTTTTAAAACTAAAACATAAAACATAGAATAAAAACATAAAACATAAAATATTAATTTGAAACTATAAATCGAGAAATACTATCCCTCACTGACTATACCAACACAGAGCCAAATTCTACTAAGTTGTTCAAAAGGTTTGTTGGAAATTTTTTCTGGGAAAAATACAAAATTCCCATTTTTGTAGGTAGGAGCTTGAAGCTTCTACAATAGGGACTCTGATATACTGAATTTAATAGTGTTATTTTCATCAAGGTCACTCGCTTTAATGCGCATTTCCCCCTTCCCTTCTCCGAAAATCAGGCTCGTAGCTTTTGACAAGTCAATTTACACTTATTGAATTCTATTTATTTCGAACTAACATTCAAGGTCAATTCCTTTGAGGTATTAATATTTATTAAAATTACTTTCCGTAGAGTGTAACTTACTATTATCCCGAATCTCTCTTTACTCTCGAGTACTTAAAAAAAAAAGAAATTCCTTCTGCCGTGTAGATATCATGTCTTTCTAACAAACCTTAAAAAAGACCTAATCGAGCTTGGCGATGTTTTGATATGGCAAATGAAAGCTATTATTTTCTCAGTCGACTGATACATGAGCAATCGGTGAAAGCCAAATCAAGATACACAGTCTAGTTGTTTGGGAAATAAAGAAAAAAAACCTGGAAAAGTTAGTGCAAGTCACGAGTCAACATCGAATTTTCATCTGATCAGACAACCCATCTTTAGAATACTAAACAAAGTTTCTTCCGAAAACAATTGTCTATCCTAGATACTTAATTTAAAAGCCCAAGTATAAGCGATTTTTGGATGGTTCTAAGAAAATTTAAGCCCATAAATTGAAATCAAGAAACTGCAAAATTGGTAGAAGTCACAAAATCGATACAAAATTTTCACCCTTCATTGACCAGGATCAACTAATCATCTCTAGAATATTAAGAAAGTTTTCCCGGGAGGCATTTATCTATCCTAATTTTTTTTAATTTGAGAAATCAGGTTTAGACAGTTTCTTGGACGGTACTAAGAAAACTTACCCCCAGGAAGCGCTCCTACGGAAACTTTCCCCGAAAACAAGTGATAGTCCGAAAAAGCCCTATGGAGCTAGTTAGAGGTGTTATTTGAAAATGTAAAGAAACATAGATAAGCAAAACCATGCTATTTAGAACTGTTATGCAAAAATGTAAAGAAGCATAACTTGCCCCAACCATGCAATAATTATATCATTAGGCCAGCAAGCAGTATTAAGAATTATCACATCTTTAGCAGCATGTAGTGAGCGGAAAATTTTGCGTGTCGTTGAATAAAAGCATTGGGTAAAGATCTCCAAGTCAATCAAAACACAGTCTCTTATTTCCGTCAGAGGTGCTATGCATAGTGGAGGGGGACCTCAGAACAGGCGTTCCCATACAGTTCACACAACCTTTGAGGTTTGAAGAATTAGATCACTGGAGATGGTGTTAAAAATAGCATACACAATTACGGAATATTGTGCGTGCATTAAGCAGCATTTCGGCAAAAATCCTGTAGCCTACTCTAAAACCCTTATGAAATTAATAGCGTCATATTTCTAAATAACACTTTTTACAATGAAGACGGATACATTAAAGCTATTACGAATGCTCCACGATAGACATTTCTATCAAAGTTTTAGCAACCAGTAAAAAGAAGTCTAGAGGCTCAAAACGTTGAAGTAAGTTTGCCCCCCCCCCCCCGCCCATCTTTCAAACGTCTTTGACTCGTCTGATAGGTTTACACAAGTGATGTGAATATTCCAAATATTACAACTTAGAATCACCTATAGAATGTTTTCACAGGGGAAGACCACAAGGCTGAAAAAAAGATAGTAAAAGCAGCAACTTCGTACGAGCTTGTAAATTTCTGCACGGTACAATTTGGCAAGAGCCTTGATCAGAAAAATTTTCTGAAGTTATAAATTTTCAAGAATTGAATTTTAAAAGGGCATATTTTTCTTGGTTGAGACTCTTCTCATCAGCTTTCCCTGGGGGAAGTTTTCTTGTCTTATGTTTCTGTGGCAAGTTTAGGTCTGTAACTTTTCTTGGGATAAGTCAGTGACGTCATTTCACTATAATTAGGTGACAGGGAACAACAATTTTTTATAAATCTAGAGCGGGGTAATCTTTTTCATAGGCAAAATATGTTTTTGAGGAGGACACTCCCCCACAACCCTCAGGGCAAGGGTTTTAAGTTATGCCCTGGGGCATATGAGGTTTTTTTTTATAGAAGGCATTGTCGTAGAAACTTCAAAATAGGCTCATTAGATTGGGCTAGTACCCTTTTTAATAGTCGAAAGTGATTGGAGGGCAACAAGCCCCTTCCCCCCTCCCCCCACGCCCATCATTCCCCCAAACACATCCAATCGAAATTTTTAGATAGCAATTTTGTTCAGCGTAGTTGATTTCCAGATAGAAAATAAGTTTTTGAGGAGGACACTCCCCCACAACCCTCAGGGCAGGGTTTTAAGTTATGCCCTGGGGCATATGAGGTTTTTATAGAAGGCGTTGTCGTAGAAACTTCAAAACAGGCTCATTCAATTGGAAATTCAAAGGGCTAGTACTCTTTTTAATAGTCGAAAGTGATTGGAGGGCAACTAGCCTCCCCCCGCCCATCATTCCCCCAAACACATCCAATCAAAATTTTGAGATAGCCATTTTTTTCAGCGTAGTTAATTTCCAGATAGAAAATACATTTTTGAGGAGGACACACCCACACAACCCTCAGGGCAAGGGTTTTAAGTTATGCCCTGGGGGCATATAAGGTTTTTAGAGAAGGCGTTGTCGTAGATACTTCAAAATAGGCTCATTCGATTGGAAATTCAAAGGGCTAGTAAACATTTTAATAGTCGAAAGTGATTGGAGGGCAACAAGCCCCCCTACGCCCATCATTCCCCCAAACACATCCAATCAAAATTTTGAGATAACCATTTTGTTAAGCATAGTTTCCAGATAGAAAATATGTTTTTGAGGAGGACAGTCCCCTACAACCCTCAGGGCAAGGGTTTTAAGTTATGCCCTGGGGGTATATAAGGCTTTTATAGAAGGCGTTGTCGTAGAAACTTCAAAAGCGGCTCATTTGATTGGACATTCAAAAAACTAGTGCCCTTTTTAATAGTCGAAAGTGATTGGAGGGCAACTAGCCCCCCCCCCACGCCCATCATTCCCCCAAACACATCCAATAAAATTTTGAGATAGCCATTTTGTTCAGCGTAGTTGATTTCCAGATAGAAAATATATTTTTGAGGAGGACACTCATCCCCAACTCTCAGGGCAAGGGTTATAAGTTATGCCCAGGGCATATAAGGTTTTTATTGAAATCTTTGTCGTAGAAGCTTGAAAAAGGGCTCATTCTATTTGAAATTCAAAGGGCTAGTACCCTTTTTAATAGTCGAAAGTGATTAGTGATATTTTTGTTGTTGTTGTTGTTTAGACCAGGGTACTTCGTATCGAAGGAGTTGTCGTGGGAACTTCGAAAGGGGCTCATTCGATTGAAAATAGAAAGGGCTGATGCCCTTTTTAATAGTCGAAAATTATTGGAGGGCAACTAATCCCCCTTCCACTCCCACGCCCACCCTCCCATTTGTCCATTATGTTTAAAAACTAAATGTTGCCTTAAGATTAAATCAAAATGCACTGTGATATTGCTAATTCCAAATAAGGCATCTCAGCAGTATCCCAAGAACGACTGAGGGTATCATGTTCAAACTTTCGGGGCTACTTCTGCTCTTAAGATTTAACCAAATCAAAATAGCGTAAATGTATCCATTCTATCAAAGAAAGTAAACAGATTTTTTTGCGAATGGTATCAAGTTTTCCACTTTAGGTCAACTAGAGGAGGTATGAAACTGAATTAAACACTACTATTTGTGTCCAGATTTTTAAAAGGGTTAATGTTGTCAAAAATTGCCGAAAATTTTTCTCCAGCTTACAAATAGAACGCCAAACTATAAAGTCTTAAAAAACGAAAAGATTTAAAGTGTTATTTTCTTTTTCCCTGAAAAGACTATGTCAATATGAAACGAACAGAAATTAATTAAAAAAACTATTTTCCACAAAATAAGTTTTTCAAAGAAAAGTAAAGAACTCCATTAAACAAAAAATGAGTAAAAATAAAATCAAATAATCTACCAAGCGTGAAACTACCACATATCAGCATCGATAAATAAATAAAACCCAGAACGAACAGAAATTACAATAAATAACCGAGTCAAACTCAAAACGAGCAGAAATTAACATAAGTTGGGCGCAAAACCCCTATGCCTTCCCAAGGCCAGAACAAAATTTGCACTTGCTTTGCTTTATGGTCATACTTCAACAATTAAAATTAAAACTTAACATAGACCTGTTTCAGATTTTTGAAGTTCGACTGATTAATATGTTCCACAGTAGGGAAGGTTTCTTCAGAAAAGTTCCCCCCCCCCCGTCTAAAATTGTTCTTTGTTTTTTTTTCCAATATTTCTTGTAAAAAACATACTTTGTTTTGCAGTTTTCTTTTTATGAAAGTTAAGAAAGTTTTCTTTTATGAAAGAAAAGTGTTTTTGTCAGAAACACTTACCTGTAACATTGAGCCTTTCCAAAATAAGTGTCTACGTAAATATCTGATCTTGTAGGTTAATGCTTTCTCTTCCTAACTCTAAAACGAAATAAAAAAAAATATATTACTTAATTTTTTTTACTGATTTCTATTAAAACGAAAAAATAATCTTTATTTGGATTGGACTCATTTTGCAGTATTAGCATGGATTTAAGCGAACTCAAACCAAATAAAAACATCCTAAAAGGTTTTTTTCCGTTTAACGATCAAAATTGTTCAAATAACGGGAAAGGGGAAAACTTTCAATGTTGTACAAAATTCCATAGTCCTTAAGATGAAAATATATTTCGCATAAGAATATAATAATATTTTTATGGGAAAAAGTGCAATACTTTTCGAATGACATAAAACGTGAAAATGGTCAATAACAATCAATATGGTAAACAAAAAGTCCAATACTGTTTTGCCAAGATCAAGAAATAGAACCATTTACGAAAGGAAAGATATTGCTGGCAACCATAATCAGGAAAAACAAATGACGGACATGAAAGGATGAAATAACAGCAAAGATGAAAGCAGAATTTAGTATATATATACATACAT
>JAQQPU010006220.1:30865-43512 GCA_029168905.1 Artemia sp. Kazakhstan ARC1039 | reverse complement strand
TTTATTTTTCGATCCATAACTGGACTTAATTTTCACCTATGAGCCAACGAATTGTATTTTCTATAATTTTCTTACAAAAAAATAGAGTTTATGGCTAAAAACCTTTATTAGCTCAGATTTTACAGAAATAGTTAATAGAATTAAGTTTCAGATTTGAACCAGAAAAATGTATTTTCCATAATTTTCTCACAAAAAACTAGAGTTTACAGGCGAAAACCCTTTATTAGCTCAGATTTTACATAAATAGGTTATTTTTCGATCCAAAAATAGACTAAAGTTTCAGATTTGAACCAGACAATTGTATTTTCCATAATTTTCTTACAAAAAACTAGAGTTTACGGCAAAAAAACCTTATTAGCTCAGATTTTATAGAAATACTTTATTTTTCGATCCATAACTGGGCTTAATTTTCACCTATGAGCCAACGAATTGTATTTTCCATAATTGTCTTACAAAAAAATAGAGTTTATGGCTAAAAACCTTTATTAGCTCAGATTTTACAGAAATAATTAATAGAATTAAGTTTCAGATTTGAACCAGAGAATTGTATTTTCCATACTTTTCTCACAAAAAACTAGAGTTTACAGGCGAAAACCCTTTATTAGCTCAGATTTTACATAAATAGGTTATTTTTCAATCCAAAAATAGACTAAAGTTTCAGATTTGAACCAGACAATTGTATTTTCCATAATTTTCTTACAAAAACTAGAGTTTACGGCGAAAAAACCCTTATTAGCTCAGATTTTATAGAAATAGTTTATTTTTCGAACCATAACTGGACTTAATTTTCACCTATGAGCCAACGAATTGTATTTTCCATAATTTTCTTACAAAAAAATAGAGTTTACGGCTAAAACCTTTATTAGCTCAGATTTTAAAGAAATAGTTAATAGAATTAAGTTTCAGATTTGAACCAGAGAATTGTATTTTCCATAATTTTCTTACAAAAAACTAGATTTTACGGCCAAAAACCCTTATTAGCTCAGATTTTACAGAAATAGTTTATTAACTAGCTCATAAAAGCCAGAAATAGCAAACTACCCACCTCAAATTGTAGGTCTCAGACAACACACACCTATGAGAGACTATGAAACCTAGCTCTGAAAACCCCAAATAGCATACCAAACTATAGGTTTCAGACAACACACACCTACAAAAGGCTATGAAACCTAGCTCATAAAATCCGGAAATAGCAAACTACTCACCCCAAATTGTAGGTTTCAGACAACACACACCTATGAGAGACTAAGAAACCTAGCTCTGAAAAGCCCAAATAGCATCCCAAACTATAGGTTTCAGACAACACACACCTACAGAAGGCTATGAAACCTAGCTCATAAAAGCTAGAAATAGCAAACTACCCACTCCAAATTTTAGGTTTCAGACAACAAACACCTTTGAGAGACTAAGAATCCTAGCTCTGAAAATCCCAAATAGCATCCCAAACTATAGGTTTCAGACAACACACACCTACAAAAGGCTATGAAATCTAGCTCATAAAAGGTAGAAATAGCAAACTACCCACCCCAAATTGTAGGTTTCAGACGACACACACCTATGACAGACTAAGAAACCTAGCTCCACACCACCCTCAAAACCCAATTCCTCTTAGCATTATTTTAACTAAATACTTGACCCCGCCCTTTCACCCCACCCACAAAACTCAATTCCTCCTAGAATTATTTAAACTAAATACTTAACCCCGCCCCCCACCTCCCACAGAAAGTTCAGAAAGACGCAATAGTCTTTTTTATGCTGAAGCATTTCTAGTCGTATGTTTACCAGGATATTTAATAAGTACCATTTTTCACCCCACCCACAAAACTCAATTCCTCCTAGTATTTTTCAAACTAAATACTTGGCTCCATCCCTCTCCCCAGAAAGTTCAGAAAGACGCAATAGTCTTTTTTTATGCTGAAGCATTTCAAGTCGTATCTTTACCTGGATATTTAATAAGTACCATTTTTCACACCACGCACAAAACCCAATTCCTCTTAGCATTATTTTAACCAAATACTTACCCCCGCCCCTCACCTCCCACAGAAAGTTTAGAAAGACGTAAAAGAGTGCTTTCTTTGCCAATCAAAAAAAAAATGCATTATATTCAGCTATCTCTGAGGGAACATTAATATTTGAATATCTTTGACATACACTCTTAGAGTATTTAAAAAAAACGGCGAGAAGAAAAGGTTAAAAAAAAAAGTTGGATAGAAATAGGTAGAAGCTTGAGGTAAAATACCTACATTTCCAAATTCAGACTGCACTTGTGTGCCTGAAGTTCCTGGCATAGCATGAAGGAGGGTGCTCTCACGATCTTGAGTAGACGATGCATTATGAGAAGTTATCCATTCACTCTTGAATTTTCTACCAGGTTGCATAGAGGTTTGCGCAGAGCTCACATTGGCATGAGAGGGTCTTGGCATTAAAAGTTGTGTGGTCATTGGCTGGTCGAGAGCACTTGTAATGGAACTAGCTTATCTGATGATGGAAGACCGTGCAACTTGCATCGATGTAATATCGTTCCATCTTGCCATCTTTTCAGGGGGAGAGTAATTGCAGGAATCCTCATCCTTAAAAAAGAAGAAAAATTTAGTAAGGAAATAATAACCCCTCTTTTACAGATAAATTGCCCTCTAAAGTTGATTCTGATATTTGTAACGCTATATCTATTATCACTTTAGAAATATTTTAAAAAAGTTTCTAAAGTATAATTTTGGAAAATTTGAGTTTGGGGGGAAGTAGGATTTCAAAAACATCTTCCCATGATATAAACTACCCCCTAAAGTCAATTCTGAGTTTAGTGTAGTATTCTTTAATTAACTATTTTAATATCAATTTTTTAGTATACCATAACGCTAGAACCTATTTTAAATTGACAACATTGTTCAAACATCATTTATGCATCGCATTTCAAAGGCTTTACTCACGTTTAATTTGACCATAAAAAGAATCTATTTGTCAAGGAAACCATTGCCGCTATCCTTAAACATGTGGTATTAATAATTATAGGAAATACACATGTAAAAGGTTGTTTGAAAATTGTCACTCTTGCTAACAGGATTAGACAAAGATGCTTTTAGACCGGTAACTCTATTTTTGATAATGGGAAAAGTAATATTTTGAACGAAATAACTATTTCTAAAGAATTAAGCTCGTAAACAGAGCAGGGGAGGAGGGATTTTATTTACATAATAGAAAAAAGAGCGTACTTTACGTTTTCTAGTGACTATAGTCATCATATTGTAGGGTTTGTATTGTTGGGGGGAGGGGGCTATGCCTCTGAATTTGAATTTACTGGAGGGATGGTAAAATGATTTTATTTAGAAATAAATTAAGAAATTTACTAAGCTGTACTCACATTATAAATTGATGTATCCATAACTTCAATGTCAATAATATTTAGTGTACTATCCATGATATGTTAAATCATTATGAAAATTAAATCGTAAGGTATGAGCATTTTCTACAAAATCTCAAGGGCGAATAATAAATCAGTCCTTTTATTTATAACCAATCACCAATCAACTTACCGTATATTGAGCAACCTCCGCTGTCTCTGATTGGACCCCTAAAAAACGGATGTTGCCTCAAATAACAGTCTGGTTGAGTTACATAATTTCGACTGTACTCTCAAATCATGTTGGACCAGTTTATAGGTTGCCATCTTTTTTTTTAAATGTCCACGTGAAGCTATGCTGCCCATTCTTGTGCAATTCATATCAATAACAAAAAAACTCGTATGATTTTCTTATAAAGCCTTGACTATAGTTTCAAAACATGCTTGGCTACTTTATAGGTAGCCAATTTTTTTTGCAATGTCCACGTGTAACTGTAGTGTCTCAGGCGTGGGTTTTCTTGTATGGTTCATATCTATTACACTTTTGAGCTTATTCTTGTAGGCGTGAATGTATGGTTGAATGTATGGTTTCAATCAATACATGCCTTACTACTGCCATTAGGCACTTGCATATGGCAGTATGTATAAACAGCACGTAGATATGAGAAATAGCTTTTGAATGTGCAAGTAAGAATCTCTATGATGTTGTGGTAGCCCGCTTGACCTGTTGAAAAAAAAAGAAAAAAAACAACAAGAAAACGGGAGACAGATCAGTGTTACCGATGTAAAAAAAAGTTATTTTCCTTTTTGTTCAGGGAAAGGGACTGTAACTTCCCTGTACAAGGTTTTGACCATTTTGATTCTAATGGTACATTTTTCATTTTGATCTGACGCCATTTTTGAGGGGTTTGAGGCTTTTTTCGAAATCACCATAAATCTCTTTTCGTAATAAACTTTTACTTTTAAGACGAACCAAAATAATAATTAACTTCCCTGAGTCAGTGTCAGATGGAAATTTTTTTCACTAGGCAGTTTTTTCCTAAACATGTTTCTTGACTTTTGGTTCTGACCATCTTAAAGGGTTCATAGTGAATTCTTCCAACGGACTAATGAGATTTACTAAGGGGGCTGGGAGGGAGAGTATACGGTGAGGGTCCCTTGTAAATCTCGATTCAAGGGTTTTGGATCATAATTGTTACAATGGTACCGTTTAATACTTCAAAGCTTTTCAACTTAAGAAGTGGCACAAAAGGTGCCATTTTTGTGCTATTTGGCAATTACGGGTGGCAAAACGGATTAAAATCACGTAGATATGAGCAATAGCTTTCTAATCAACCATTAAACATCTCTCTAAAAAGTTCTGGCAGCCCACTAGCCTCTAGCTTTTCCACTTAAGACATGGCATCAATAGTGCCGTTTTTAGTGCCTTTTGGCAGTTACAGGTGGTGAAATTCATAAATATAACGTATATATTAGAAATAGCTTATAAGGGATATTGAACATCTGTCTACGATGTTTTTGTAGCCCGCTAGCCCCACCCCCTTGAGAAATGGCACATAATATGCTATTTTTGTGCCATATGGCACTTGCAGATGGCTGAATTTATATAAAGCACGTAGATATGAGAAGCAGCTTTCTAGTAAGCCATTAAGCATCTCTCTATGATGTTCTGGTAAACCGCTAGCCCTGGAAAAAAAAGGAGAAAAAAAGGGAGACAGATCAGTGCTACCGATGCAAAAAAGCGATTTTCTTTGTTGTTCGAAGAGGGGGACTGTAATGTCCCTGTCCAAGGTTTTCGACCATGCTGATTCCAATGGTGTACTTTTTATTTTGATCTGATGCCATATGCGAGGGGTTTCTGGCTCTTTTTCGAAATCACCATAAATTTCTTTTCGCAGTAAACGTTTACTTCTAAGATCAACCGAAACAATAGTTACCATTCCCTATTCAGTGTCAGATGGCAATTTTTTCTCACTAGACAGTTTTTTTGAAAACTCGTTTTTCAATTTTTGATTACTATGGGCTGTGGTTCGCTCTTTACTAGGTTGCAGCTACCGCTGCAACCATGATTAAAAAGGACTTCATTTAACCTCCTCTGGAAAATTTGCCTGACATTCTGACAATTACCATACTGACAAAAAGCGAATATTCGGCGTTCGGACCTTGTAAGAACTTGAGCTGAAATAGTAAAATTAACAATGATCAACAACCAGGGTCGCCAATTGAGGGGGAGGGGCAGGGGAGGGGGGGCATTGCCAACCCTAATATTTCTGAGGGGCCCAACCTTCCTCCCAAAAAGGCCTTTTTTTTCTTTTACAAAATATACAGGAACAAAATTACAATTAGCAATTAGTCAAAATTTTGAAACTGCTACATTTATATGTAGATTAACTTAGATAATAGTGAGATTAATAGTGCAACTGGGTCGTGCAAGGGTTGAAGTGACAGATCAGTTTCTGATTTTATTGATTCAACATTTTTCGTATGTGCTATCATGAGCAGTGTTTCCACTTCTACTTATTTTGGTAGTAGAATACTTATTTTTGGACTATTCTACTTCCAAATATTAAATCTACTTATCTACTTACTTTCTACTTATTTTTGGAGGCTTAAATTTTCGTGCCGGCCAAGTATTTTGGTTTTGATTCCGTTGAATTGTAATTCTATAATGTCTTATAGAATGGAAGGGTGGAATTGTTTTTAGAAGCGCCATCTTTGTCGGGAGCAGAATCTTTGTCGGAAGCGGCAAAAGAGAAATTCGGGAAATTATAAAGATCAGTTTAAATGAATGAATTTGTATAAAACCGTAAGACCATCCATATATAACCCATGTATTATTCGCCCAGTTCGCCAGTTTACTATCTAATATCAGCAGCTGAAGAGCCATTGAGAATTCATGAGTTTGTCAGGAGCTCAAAAGCGTAAATTGGCAGAACTGAAGAAGGAGAAAGAAGCAGAAAAGCAAGTTTCTGATTTGAAACTTGCTACTGATCTGACATACAGCAGCAACATTTTAAGAAATTTAAAATAAATTTCTGGTGAACTATTATCTCAAGTAATCAGTAGTTGTGCCGAACCAATCCTGCTCAAATCATCCTCAGGGCCGTACTGTGGTGTTTCTTTTGATCCTGAAATTTACCCCATAGTAGAGTGCAGACGGTTTGTTATCATTGTATTATCCTTTCTTGTTTTAGTTTTGTTTTAGTTAAAGCCTTTTCCAATAGGCAATGATTAGAAGTCCTCCAAAAAAAGTCCCCCCAGATCCCACCCCAAATTCCAGTGAAACTGATACCCATCCTGGCTGGTCAAGCTCACTATCTCAAAGTTCACATGATAGCTCCAATTCTGAGAATAGGACAATGATCAGTGTAGGGGCCAATGTCACTATAAATGATGATAATGGGTTTCAAGGGGTCCTTTCTAGAAGCTCTAAAAAAAGGAAAAAAATCTCCCCAATCAAAAGCATTTCCCCTCTCCCTACCCAAGATCCTCCCTCCCAAAACTTAGGAATTTATCTTAAAATTTCTCCTATTACCCCCTTTGAAATAAAAAAGATTACTGCAATAAGAGTTGCAATTTTCAAATTGATAAAATCAATGTTCTCTCTTAATATTCACCGTGATGGATCTTTGCTAATAGCTGTCCAAGATCAGAAATCAGCAGACACAATAATCAACCTAAAATCCCTTCTGAATACCCCAATTAATGCATCTAAATGGAACCCAAAACAATCCCCAACAAAAATAATAGTTTATAATGTTCCCCCAGAAATACCTATTCAGGAGTTAAAAGAAGGGCTCTCAGATAGGGGTGGAAAAACAATTCCAGTTGAAGATGTTACCCAACTTGGTAAACTTAACTCTAATGGCCTAAAAAGAAGTAGATCCGTCTTATTTACACTGAAGGAAAAAATTAACATCCCAGAAAAGTTATTCCTATTTGGGCAAATGAAACCACACAAGGAATACAAACCAAAGCCTATCCAGTGTCAGAAGTGTCTCAAAATGGGACACACAACAAACAAATGCAATGAAATTCTTCTAGAGTGCAGTAAATGTAAAGCATTCCATCCTAAGGAGTTGACAACTTGCAACAACACTCAGCCTACATGTATCAATTGCAAAGGCCCACATGAATCTACCAATAAATCACTATGCCCTGCATATAAGAAAAGAGCACTAACACTCCAAATAGCAACAGAGAAGGCCATCCCATACCCCTTTGCAGCAATGGAAGCAAATGCTACCCAACAATACCAAATAAAGCCAGTAATGAAACCAACCAAAACCCCCGAGTCAAATGCCCCCAATGCATCAAGTACCCCGTATAAAACACCATCATCTAAGCCCCCTGGCTCACATCCCTATCAGAAGGAATCACCAAGTCAAAAAGCCTCCTTGTCCGGTGAGATGAGGTCAGCCTGCCCCCTCCCCCCTCCCAAGAAGAAGCAAACCAGAAACACTACCAGGAATTAACCCCTTAACTGAAAAACAGGATGCACAACCAAACATGCAATCCCCAAATATACGCTTATTCATTCTAAACTGTAATGCAGTTCAGGCCATGAACATACATCAACTACAGAAAACAAAAATCATTGCAGAATTGGCAAAAATATACATCCCTGATGAAATGCTCATTCAAGCAAAAAAAGATATTGCTTTACTTTTAACAAAGCTGAACATTGATACACAGTCATATGAAAAATAAATCAACAACACAGCACATATCAATATTCCAGTGGAACGTAAGATCACTCACACAAAACAACCTAAATGAACTAATATCTTTTATGAATAATAATTCCATTAATATTGCTTGCCTCCAGGAAACTCATCTAACCCAAAATCAACAAATTAAGTCTCTGGGATATACTATCCAGAGAAAGGATAGATCATCAGAGAGAAAAGGAGGTGGAGTAGCTTTATTAGTTAAAAATAATATAAAATTCTGTGGCATCAATTTTCCAGATTTTACAAATGATGTTGATGCAGTTGGTATCAGTGTTTGGCTGAATAATACAAAAACCCACATAATAAGCTTTTATAACCCGAATGGCTAAACTACAGATGCCATGGATTTCTTTAATTATATAAATAATTCTAATGTGTTAAAATACTATCATTATTTGTGGAGATTTTAATGCCCACAGCCTTTTGTGGGGGAATAAACCAGCAAATAAAGCTGGTAAATTGATTGAGCATATGACTTCAAATAATAATGAATTAGCTGTTGCTACCCCTCCAAACCTGAATACATATTTCAACCCCAAAATTGGCAGATTCTCCACAATTGACCTACAAATTGTGTCATTAAATATTTCGAATAAAATTTATATAAATAAAATTGATAGTCTATGTACTGACCACTTTGCTATAGTTTGCTCACTAAATGAACCTGCTGAAACTCTATCACATACCTCCAAATATATCAAGACTAAAGCATATTGGTCTATGTTCCAAAATAAGCTAAATGATGAAATTACAAGTTTCACCCAAAATTCATGTATTTCAAACACAACAGTTGACACAAATGCTGAAGTCTTGACATCTTTACTAGTAAATACAGCTAATCATGCTATCCCCAGGACAACACCCAAGAAAACCTTCCCTAAAAACATTCCTAAAGCATGGTGGACAAATGAGTGCCTAAATAAATGGAGAATAAAAAAAGGCAGCTAGGACAGATTTCATAGAAAAACCATTACCTACTACATATTTAAAAAAAATTACAAGCAAAATCGAATCTAAAAATGACTATAATAGATGCTAAATATAAATACTGGAATAATTTTGCAAATAATCTCTCCAGAGAAACACATGATCCAATTATACATAAAGTCATAAGCCACATCTGTGGGAAAACGACTTCCCCCAACACACTCCTGTATGAGCTCATACTTAATAATACCCATTATGACAATGATAATGAAAAAGCTAAGCTATTTGCAACTCTTTTTGCTAATAAGCTAACATCAAATAATCGAAGCAAAATGTCCCCAATCCCTATGAACCCAAGTTACCAACCATTCCCAGGATCCGAGTATATAACTAGTCCATTTTCAATCCAGGAAATGAATAATGCAATACATCATATTAGGACCAAAACTAGCGGTAGCTATGACAATATACACCCTACATGGATAAAGAATCTCAACCCTTCATACAAACAAGAACTGCTGAATTGTTATAATCACGCTTGGGCATCTTCTATGTTCCCCAATATATGGAAATGTTCGTCCCTCCTACCAATCCTAAAGAAAAATATACCCAAAGATAACCCTGAGTCCTATAGGCCCGTAATGATTACTCTTGTGATGGGGAAAATAATAGAGAAAATGATCTATTACAGACTCCTCTGGTTTGTTGAAAAAAATAATATGATCCCTCAAACTCAAACTGGATTCAGGAAACACCACTCCTCAACAGATGCTTTCCTTTTGCTAACAAATGCAATAAATGAATCATTCTCAAAAAATAATGTCCTAGTTGCAGCTTTCCTAGATTTTGAAGGGGCATATGACAATGTTAACCACCAAATCCTTTTAAACAAACTTGCAAACCTTGGACTACCCCCCAAGCTAGTATCTTTTATAAAATCGTTCATAGAAGTGCGAAGTTTCATTGTTTGTGTTGGTTCAGCCTCTTCACCCCAAAAGACAATAACCAAAGTCCTACCTCAGGGAGCAATACTCAGTTGTCACCTCTTTGCCCTATATCTCTGGGACATGAAGCTACCCCACACGAATCTACAATATGCTGACGATCTGGTGCTATGGTCATCTGGCAATACCTTTGAGATAGCACAGTCAAATCTGCAAAAGTCACTTTTCCAATTTGAAAAATTCTCTCAACATTCAGATTTAATCATTGCACCGACCAAGTCAAAAATAATCCAATTTCACCGAAAGCGAAACCATTTTAATGCAAAACTAACTCTAAATAAAACAACTATTCCAGAAGATAATCATATTAATTACCTAGGTCTCATGCTTAACCAAAAACTTAATTTCCACCTCCACATTTCAAACACAATAAAAAAAATGCTATAGAAAAACAAATATACTAAAAAGACTTCTTTCCACACCCATGGGCTGCAAGGAGAAAACCTTACTCCAGTTTTATAAATCACATATAAGACCCCATATTGACTATGGGCTCATCGTCTATGGTGCATGTGCAAAGACCCAGATGCAAAAAATTGAAACAACACAAAATGATATAATACGTCTCATATTTGGTCTTAGGAAACCCACAAGCACCAAGTTTCTGCTTATGGAGAGTGGATTAACAACAATAAGGGAGAGACGTAGCTTTCTCTTGACAAAACATCTTACAAAAATTGAATCAAATAGCTCACACACCCTACATAATTGGTTAAGAAATCCAGCCATGGATAGAGGCATTGCAGATGAGTATGCCAATATTCAGAAGAAGTTCCCCGTACCAGCAAAGTCTATTGCACCCACTTTCTCCCAATCCCCTCCATGGAATCGGTAAATTCCCATAATAAATACTGATTTCTCAAAGTGGAATAAAGATTTAACCCCCATTGCTTTTGTCCAGAAAAAATTCTCTGAACTCAATACAATTACCTATAAAAATCACTTCTAAATATTTGTTGATGGGTCAAAAATGAATGAGAAGGTAGGAAGTGGTGCTTTCCTTCCTCACCTGAAAATTAAAATGGGTGAGAGATTATATAATAATTTATCTATAATGTCTGCTGAGTTAAATGCCATAATCATGGCATTAGAACACCCCAAGGAAAACCAACCTTTGATTGCAAATTGAAATAATATTATTGTATATTCCGACTCTTTATCAAGCCTTGAGTTGCTGGCCTCAGCTCAACAGTATAAGTTGGACATTGACACTTATAACTGTCTCAGTATTATAGATAATCTTGCTTCAAGTGGCATAAGAACTTATTTTCAGTATATTCCTAGCCACTCTGGCATAAGTGTTGACCTGGCATCAGGTTGATGAAATAGCAAAAAATGCTATAAATATTGACCAGCCAAGTGGGAGACCAATCCGGATTAGAGATATTTACCGATGGAGGCTATTAGATATTAATTTTAATGATTAATCCTATCCTTTCCCCATACACAGAGCATAGAAATTGACATCTATCATCTCATAATTGAACTCCTAGAGTCGAAAGATCAACTGAAAGATATCTGAAATTATTTAATAAATATGAGGCAATCAAGCCAGTAGCTCTGTAGCCCACAGAGTGAATCAAAAGGAAAACGGCTAAATAGTATCACTGAAAAACCCGCCTGCTGTTAAATAGAGGAAGAAGAAGAAGAAGAAGAAGAAGAAGAAGAAGAAGATGGATTAAGAAGCAAAAGCCAAGTGAACCGGCTCGGCAAGTAAGTAACCTACAGTATGTGTGTTTTATTAAGTCGTTTCTTTTTTTCGCGATCTGGTAGACCAAAGTTACTATTCTGAACCGCGCTGGGTAGTTTATATGGTTTTAAGGGGATGCAGTACCTTAAATGTGTACCCTTTCTCGCCCATTATAGATTTCTTAGTTTGTCTGGCCAAACTATTTAGAATTGATTGGGCAGTCTTGCCCTGGCTTGTAGAGCTTGGATAAGAGATTCGAATAATCGACACAAAACTAAAAGCCGACATCTACTTTCCCGGAAATCTTAGAAAAACCATATAACTTCTCGCAGTTTTTCCCGGAGATAGAGATGTTCAGTTTTAATGAAACATATATCATCGGAAAGCCTATTTTTTATTTTTTCTATTAATCGGAGTAAATTTTCTTCTTAAAGTTCAGGAAAGGACAGTCCCTCAAAATGTTCCAGCATACCTTCTAGGAAAACACCGAAAATCACATCAAAGGAATTATCATTTGACCAGCTTGGTCCCTTTGGGAACTCCCTATGGCGCTAAAAAAGCTAATTCTTTTTTACTGTTGTAAAAATCTAATTCAGAAGTTAGGTAACCCCTTTTACTTTCTAGTTTTCTTCTTAGATCTTTCCTTTTTTTCTGTCATTTAATTCTTCTTTAATAAAAGATTAATAAAAAATTATAGCCCCTCAACCAATGCAGCATAGTTATATGCAGTAGACCTGGTTTCCAATAAATTAATTAAAAAAACAAATTTTTTAAACTGAAATTAAGGAGCAACATTAAAACTTAAAGCGAACAGAAATTATTCCGTATATGAAAGGGGCTGTCCCCTCCTCAACGCTTCGCTCTTTGCGCTAATGTATTTTATTGTTTTAAAAAATAAAACTGTGAGACAAAGTCAAACTTTAGCGTAAAGAGCGAGGCGTTGAGGAGGGGACAGC
>JAQQPU010006220.1:19667-30465 GCA_029168905.1 Artemia sp. Kazakhstan ARC1039 | reverse complement strand
AACAGAAATTATTCCGTATATGAAAGGGGCTGTCCCCTCCTCAACGCTTCGCTCTTTGCGCTAATGTATTTTATTGTTTTAAAAAATAAAACTGTGAGACAAAGTCAAACTTTAGCGTAAAGAGCGAGGCGTTGAGGAGGGGACAGCCCCTTTCATATATGGAATAATTTCTGTTCGTTTTAAGTTTTAATGTCGCTCCTTACTTTCAGTTTAAAAAACTTTTTTTTAAATTTAATTTCTGATCGTTTTTTAGTTAATGCAGCTTTTATTTTGGCTCACCGCCATTGAATAAGTAAACAAAATTTGCAAAAAAATTTTACTTTTCTTTTGATAAATGGATGTCTCTAAATTTGGTTATGACGTAATTTACAAATTAACTTCCGTAACTAACTTCTATATTCGTATATTTTTCTTCTGGCAAAAAATACAAAGTTGCAGATTTTTGTAGATATGAGCTTGAAACCTATGTAATAGAGTTTTCTGATACGCTGAATCTGACGGTGGGATTTTCATTAAAATTCTTTCACTTGTAGGGGATATTTCCCCCCTCTTTAAAAAATTGGGTAAATTTTCTCAGGCTCGTAGCCTTTGATGAGTAATACTAAACTTAATAAAACTTATATATTTAGAATCAGCCTTATAAACGCATTTTTTTATACATTTATTGACATCAAAATTCCGTTTTTAAAAGTTTCGATTACCATTGAGCCGTATCGCTTGTTTTTTTTATTGTTTTTTTTTATTACGTATATGTTATTACGTATATGAAGGGGTTCTCCCCTTAGTCAATACCACGCTCTTAACGTTAAAAGTTGAAAAAATTTTAATTCACAAACCACTGAATCAGAAAGGCCGTTTAATTAGAATAGATAGCTCTTTTGAAAGCACTAAAAAAAGTGTAGCGTAAAGAGCGAGGTATTGACTTTGGGGAGAACCCCCTCATATACGTTATAATTTCTGTTCGTTTTAATTTCTAATGTTGCTTCTTACTTTCGGTTGAAAAAACTTGTTTTTTTTTTATTTAATTTCTGATCGTTTTTAAAATAATGCTTGGAAATCCGGCACCCCCTTCATAGAAATGTCCCTTACCCCAAAGAAACATCCTCCACGGAAAGATTCTCCCGAGTAACCCCCTCTCCCAGCCCCCCCTCCAGAAAAAAATCCTTCCTGAAAATGTCTGTATACTTCGCAATAACCAATAAATAATGCTGGCAAGTCCGGCACCCCTTCATGGCAATTTCCCTTCCCCCATGAAAACTTCCTTCATGGACAGATCCTCCAAAATAACCCCAGACCCACCCCCACCCCTCACTACCAGAGAAAAAACCTCCTGAAAACTTCTGTATACTTCCCATTAACCAATACTATATGTTAACATTGGGTAAAATTCATAACTTTTAACCCTCCCCCCGGGGACTTCGGGGGATTAAGTCATCCTAAAAGACAAAGTTATCATATTTTTGACCATACTGAACAAAATGGCTATCTCAAAATTTTGATCGGGTGACTTTGGGAAAAAAATGAGCGTGTGAGGGGGCCTAGTTGCCCTCCATTTTTTTGGTCACCTAAGAAGGGCACTAGAACTTTTAGTTTCCGTTCCAATGAGCCCTCCCACGATATTTTAGGACCACTGGGTCAATATTCTAGGACCACACGCATCCGTGATCTTTCTTCTGGCAAAAAAGGCAAAATTCCACATTTTTGTAGATAGGAGATTGAAATCTCTGCAGTAGGGTTCTCTGATACGCTGAATGTGATGGTGTGGTTTTCATTAAGGTTTATAACTTTTAGGGGGTCTTTCCCCCTTTTTTTGAAAATCAGCCAAATTTTTTCAGGCGCGTAACTTTTGATGGGTAGTTACACTAAACTTGATGAAAGTTATATATTTGAAATCAGCATTAAAATCTGATTCTTTTGATGTATCTATTTGTATCAAAAAACCCGTTTTCTAGAGTTTCGGTTACCATTGAGCCGGGTCGCTGCTTACTTACAGTTCGTTACCACGAACGGTTTGATTAAGATTACCTCTATGTTGTTTTGTTTTGTTCTTTTTTCTTCTGCAAAGCACTGTTAATTTTATGGATAACAATGCTACATGGGTTGAGGGGCATAAGCCAAAGATTGTCGTTTTTTTTCTTTCTTTTTTTTATTGATGGAACCACACAGTTTGGCGGTGCTTATAGCATTCGATTTGCTACAATGCCGACTGGTGATATGAAGCCACATTCGATTTGCTATAGTCACGTTTCACGTTTCGCCATTTGGTCCAAAATTATGTACCTGTTTGGCGGTCACATTATCAGTAGTTCTTCAGGCGAAATGGGAGAACGTCGCAGAAAAAATGCAACTAAGCCCACAACGGAGAAGGACGTAACTGAAACTACAGCAAATCGAACGCGCCTTTAGCTTATTTGCGATCTGTCATGACACACGAATCATTCAATCAAGGACTACTGCAAAGGATTTTTGCGATTTGGGTTTCTATTGCATTAAGCCCAAAGTTTCTATTGTTGTCTTTACGGGTAGATAAGGATCAACGCATGTATAATCATCCGAAAAACGCCCTCTTTGGCTTTGCTGAAATTTCCTGTTTTTTTTCCGAAGTTCGATATACTTTAGTAAACTGTCACACCATGGAGGAATTCTAGCACTATTTTTCCCGAACTGCTGTGCCGAAAGCGGAAACTGCTACGTAGTTTGGACTTAACATACTAAAAAAAGCAACTGTTTAAATGTTGAAAATGAGTTCAATAGTGCTTCAAAGTACAAGAGTGGTTTTTAACCTTTGGGTATATCTTTCAGGTGCCTGACTCAGCACCCGAACAATCCATTGCCGTCACTTTAGGTCCTTCGAAGGACGTGAAGGGTCGGTCAGACCGAGCTAGTAGAAAACGAGACGACTCAAAGAGACACTGCGCCTGTCACTGCTCAAGAGGCACAATCTGGACGAGATACGACTCGAGATGAAGAGCATCATTGTTCAACTGGTCCTACTGATATTCCTTCATTCTCCCACGACCACCCATGTCAACCACAGCTGCTACGGTACCCTGCACAGGTTTCAGCAAACGGCTAGCTAAGACGGTCATTTAATATTTCGTATTATGGAAAGCATCCTTGGCTTGAGTACTCAGTTAAGGAAAATTCGGTTTTCTGTTTCTGCTGCAGACACTTTGGTGGCACGTCAACACTTCGCGGAGAGAGATATACGGCAAGTCCTTTCATCGAGACCGGCGTTAGAAGATGGAAGGACATATCAAGTGTTCTAGAAGAGCATGCGAAAAGTGACCGCCACAGGGACAGTGCAGTTTCGTGGACGAAGTTCAAAGCTATACAAGCCAAGGAGATGCAACCCATCGCATCTGTTTTGTCAATGGAAATGAATAAGGAGATGAATGAAAACAGGGAACACGTAAAGGCTTTACTGAAAATAGCGGCCTTACTGGGGCGACTGGGTACAGCCTTTTACGGCCACGATGAGACCGAATCTTCGGCAAACAAAGGACATTTCGTCGAAACTTGCAATCTTCTTGCCGAGTATTCTCCCACGCTTTTCAACAAGATACAAAGACGATACAGCCACTATAAGTTCCACAAATACCAGAACAATCTAATTTTAGTTATCGGATCTAGGCTTCGGTCTACAATAGTGCAAGAAGTTAAGGGTGCCAAATACTTTGCTGTTCTTGTCGACGAGACAAAAGATAATTCGAAGAAAGAACAGCTCACCATTCTTCTGAGTTACATCGACTAGGAAAAAGTACGAGAAAGACCAATAGGATGCTACCATATGAAAAGCCCGGATGCTGAGAGTTTAGCCAGCTTCATTCACGAAACAGTGGCAAAACTTGGTCTCGACTGGAACTATTGTGTTGCTCAGTGCTACGACGGAGCAAGCGTGATGAGCGGGCCCTTCTCTGGTGTTCAAACGCGACTGAGAGCGAAAGCGCCACAAGTAATATACATTCATTGCCATGCGCATAGACTAAATTTGGTCATTGCAAACTGCGTTGAAGGTGTTGGGACTGTTGGCTCATTTTTTTGGCTAGTCCTAAATCTGTACACGTTCATTTCCAACAGCAACACCAGACATCAGCTTTTTGTCGAGTCCCAAAAGGCTACTCAACTGCCAGTCCTGGAATTAGAAAGGAGTGCTGCGACAAGATGTTCATACTGGTATCGATCAATATCAAAGATAAGACTCCGATATGAATGTGTTCTGGTTGTACTGTCTGCAGTCAGCGAGGGAGCTGATAGTGAAGCTCGAGCAGAAGAAGCTGGGCTCCAGAGAAAAATGAAATCTTTCACAGTTATATTCCAGTTGCTCTATATGGAGGCAATTCTGAGGACGACAAACTCCCTTTCTGACCAGCTTCAGGCAGTTGATCTGGCAATATCTAGGTCCCCCACCTTGATTCAAGCAACAAGGAAGGAAATAGCTGAACTGTGCTCTGACACTTCGTTTGCATCGCTTTTGGAGAAGGCAAAAGAGTTTGCTGAAGGTCTTGAAATTGAAGTACCTGACGTGAATGGACCCACAACCGGATCCTCCTCTGCGGGTCAGAAGGGACGACCTAGAAGAAGGAAAAAAATTATCAAACACCTGAAAGAATTCTTGACCACTTCGAACTTAGGAAAAACTTTGTTGAATCCGACAATAGAGCTCCAACTCTAGCGGAAGAACTGAAAAGAGAATACCTGGATACTGTAGATCGTCTGATTTTGGAATTCTACAGACGGTTTACAGATAACCTTCCAGTGCTCAGTACACTCGAAGCTCTGAACCCCAGCTCCACCAAGTTCATGGATGCAGGGCTCCTCAAGCAATTCTCTAAACTTTATTCTGAAATGGACATTGACCAGATTCTTCTTGAGGCCCAAGCTGGTATTGCAAAGCGGTTTTTGCTCGAGGAGGAGGCAAAGCCGAAGAACTTCATGGACGTCATCGATAATATCGAGACACTTCCAGTGGCCTATTCAGAAATTATCAAAGTTCTTCATATTGCTGTCATACTTCCTGTCACGACAGCCAGCAATGAACTCTTGTTTTCCGGGCTGTAAATAGTGAAGAACTATTTGCGCTCGACCACAGGAGACGATCGTCTTAGTCACCTGCTTTTAATCTTTGCAGAGAAAGATTTAGTTAAAAACTTGGATTTCGACCAGCTTGTTGACGACTTTGCAAAGATGAAACCACGACGGTTCCCCTTGTTGCCTTGAGTGTTCACTGATCTGTTCCAAAATTTTGTTGTATTTTTTGATTTTGTAAATATACTTGATCGAGCAAAGTTTTGCATCGTCATAGCCGGAGCGTGACTCCGACTTGGACTAAAGTATTTACTGTAAGCAGCGAGCTGAAGAATTCGGCTACAGAATATACTTTAGTCAAAGCGTAAGCTTCTACAGAGGTTCGGCTTTCGTCAAGTTATAGGTTCGGAAAAGTGGAAGATTTCCAAACGGCTGTTTTTTCAACATCGCACATACCGTTTCCGCTTTCTTCAGATATCTGGTCTTTTCCGAACCTATGGCATAAGAGCGAAAGAAGGAAAGGCAAAGCAATTGAGAAAATTTCCTTAATTTTTATGGTAACTCCCACGGAAGGCAGTTTTTTTTCGGATAAAGCTAGAGGCAACTTTTTTTTTTATACAAGCCTGCTTCGGGGCCCATGTCGATTGCTTGCCCACCCTAAGGTTTGGCTGAAATGGCACCTCTGTCAACAACCGTAGTTTAGGGCCCGACAAAAGCTATCTCCATTGTCTGTGCGATACATTGTATCTAAATATGTCATCCACTCCTAACCTAATCGACTAAAAATTTTTTAGTTTAATCGACTAAAATTTTTTTAGATTTTTTTTAATATACTGTAACTAACACCATCAAATCCCCTTATAAGATTTTTGCGAAAAAATTCAAAAGAAAATTAAGTTATAAAAAAGAAATGGACTAATCATCAAGTTGCTAAACAACAAACTTTGACATTTATAGTGCCTATATCAAAATTTGACTCTAGCACTTCTAAATACTGTCAAATACTAACAAACAATTTCGAATCTTGACAGCAAATGTGCTACAAAAAATTCGGAAAGTGTGCACTGTGCGTTAGAGGCGAATACTTTATATTTTCACTTCGTTGTTCACCCATTCTATCCGAAGTTCCCCGGGAAAAGACCAATAAATAATGTATGGAAGCTTCATTGTTCTTTATGTCATAATCGAAATCAATGGGCTATAACAGCTGATCACACTATCGGAATGGTATATTTCTTTTCTTTACACAAACAACGTTTGAACCTTTTTATCGGGAATTGTGTCATTATATCAAAGCAGGTGAAAGGCCTTATTTACATTAGGTTACCATGTACATTATACGACACTTATCAGCATTTGTAAAGTATCTAATAAACAATACAAAATAAACAGGATCCTAAAGTTGCCAAAATTGTTGTTTTGTGACGAATAATGGTACCTAGCTGCGGCTTTATCTCTTTCGTAACTTAAAAGGGGCTCAAGAAATTTTAATAGTCTTGGAATCCTATCTTAATATTCCAATTTTACTTTGATACTTCTGATAGTGGTTCTTCTGATAATAAGTATGTCTTTTAGGATGACTGAATCCCCTTAAATTCCCGGGGGGAGGGCTGAAACTTATGAATTTTACCCAATGTTAACATATAGTATTGGTTATTTGGAAGTATACAGACGTTTTCAGGGGAGATTTTTCCTGGTAGTGGGGGAGAGGGGTGGGTCGAGGGTTATGTGGGAGGATCTTTCCATGAAGGAAGTTTTCATGGGGGAAGGGACATTGCTATAAAGGGGACGCCGGACTTCCCAACATTATTTAAAAAAAGATCAGAAATTTAATATAAAAAAACGAGTATTTCAACTGCAATAGCAGCAACATCGAAACTTCAAACGAACAGAAAATATTACATATATTATTGGGTTCACCCCGTAGTCAATACCTCGCTCTTTAAGCCAAAGATTTTTTAGTTCTTTCATAAGAGCTATTTATTCTAATTTACGGCCTTTGTGATTAAGCGGTCATTTTTAAAGAATTGGAACAAAATTCGAACTTTCGCTTAAAGAGCAAGTTATTGACTAGGGGGCGAACCCCCTAATAAACAAATTAAAAATATATGAATATAGAAGTTCGTTACGTAAGTTAATTCGTAAGTTATGTATATTTATTACTAATAAAAACGTTCGTAAATAAAATTAAACAAGTTTCGAGAAAGCCATTTAACTAAATAAAAGTAAATTAATATGAAAATTTTGTTTTAATTATTCATGTACGGTGAGCCAAGATCAAAACCTGCATTTATTCAAAAACGTTCAAAAATTTAATAAAAGAAACAAGTTTTTTAAACTGAAAGTAAGAAGCGACATTAAAACTTAAAACGAACAGAAATTATTCCGTATATGAAAGGGACTGTCGCCTCCTCAACGCCTCGCTCTTTACGCTAAAGTTTGACTCTGTCTCACAACTTTATTTTTCAAAACAATAAAAAACTTTAGCGTAAAGAGCGAGGCGTTGAGGAGGGGACAGTCCCTTTCATATACGTATATTTATTACTAATAAAAACGTTCGTAAATAAAATTAAACAAGTTTCTAGAAAGCCATTTAACTAAATAAAAGTAAATTAATATGAATTTTTTTTTTTTAATTATTCATGTACGGTGAGTCAAGATCAAAACCTGCATTTATTCAAAAACATTCAAAAATTAAATAAAAAAAAAACAATATTTTTAAACTGAAAGTAAGGAGCGACATTAAAACTTAAAACGAACAGAAATTATTCCGTATATGAAAGGGACTGTCCTCTCCTCAACGCCTCGCTCTTTACGCTAAAGTTTGACTCTGTCTCACAACTTTATTTTTTAAAACAATAAAAAACTTTAGCGTAAAGAGCGAGGCGTTGAGGAGAGGACAGTCCCTTTCATATACGGAATAATTTCTGTTCGTTTTAAGTTTTAATGTCGCTCCTTACTTTCAGTTTAAAAAACTTGTTTTTTTTTATTTAATCTTTTAAATAAGACAGCCCAAAAAGAATCGAATACCTCCCACGTTCTTTCTAGCCTTTCTTCCTCACATGCAGAATTTAAGCTCTAGCTAACATCCCCATTGTTTAGCATTACTAGTTTAGCATCGTAATTGCAAAAATACTGACCGAAGTTTATCAGTTAAAGTTTATCACCTAACCTGCCCTTGAATTAGATATTGCTTCCCAAAAGAATTTTGTTCTTTATTTTCTGGAAAATAGAAAAAGGCTAACTTTTTTCTTATTAAAGCAAATCAGGTTGGTTCAATTGCATTCATATTGCATATTAAAACATAATAAATCAACAAATAACAAACATTACTTATCCCTTAAACTCTTTTATCAAGGAAAAAGTAGTTTTTTTTTTAGTAAATAGGGCATTAAAATCAACAACACCAAAATACATAGATGAAATAAGCAAAATACATAAGAAATTTGGCTAATAAGGATCAAGAGATAAAAGGAGTGTCATCAAGGAGGCATGGCGAATTCATCCCCAAGGGCCACATTTATTTTATTGGACTGTTCTTCACAGATATAGTATAGCAGAGAATATTGCGCAAGTCGAATCTTGGCTTGAATCATCGAAGAATTTTCAGTTCAGTGCTCACTTCGGCACAAAAAATAAGTCAAGTCCTGACTCAATGGAAAAAAAGAGCTAAGTCTTAGCTCAGCAGTAAAAACAAGCTAAGGCCTTATATGAGGTAGAATACGCTGGTGTTTGTCTCGATGTAAAAATGACTTAACTTCTAACTCTGTGTAAAAGCGAGCTAAGTCCTTACTTAGTAGAAAAAAATGAAGTCAAAGCTCTGGGCTGACTCGGGCAAAAACGAACTAAGTTCTGACTTGGAGAAAAACGAGCTAAATCATGATTTGGTGCAAAAACGAGCTAAGTCCAAGTTCCATGCAAAAAGGAGTAAAGTACTTAGTACAAAAACAAGTTTTAAGTGTAATTTTTTCGTTGCAAGCATGAGGTAAGTCTCCTTGATTGCAAAAACTTGTCGACTCAGTAATATCCACAGGATATTATCTGTCTCAGATTGTATTTTTAATTTGATAGGCAAATAACTAGGGCCAAGGAGGCTTGCCCCAAGAAATTTATAATCAATTTTTTTTTGGTCCAGGAACAAGCAGGCTTCAAAGTTAAAGAGCATGGGATGTTCCAAATTTTGAAACTTTTTAACCTGCTGGCATCGGGACAGTAAAGGTCAGTGTTCTACTATTACTTGGGGCTCATGTACTTATCTACGAAATTTCCAGTGTAACTTAGCGCTGTTTTACTTTTCGTTTACTTCACTGGCAAGCTACCACAGAGGCTATCAGATGCATGCGGTCAATCACAGTTAAATCAATTTAAAAAAATCTTCAATTCCCAACTTTGTCTTACATGCTGTAGCCAGCCACCCGTTGGGTTACCATTTTTGCTGCCTTGCAAATCAGCCCAAAACTATCCCCTAAAAGCCTATGTTTATTCTTGTGATTGTATCTCCTCACTATTAAACCCTATGCTTGAAGGTAAAAATAGGGTCACTGACTCCTCCAAACCCCCCTCCCCTAAAGCTAACCATGCTGTTTCTTCACAGATATTTTTACATTGACTAAATTTTTATTTTTATGCAAAAACTTGTTTCAGCTGAAGATGGGTAAAAATTCCTTTTGTATCTTACAATCAAACTAGCCAAGGACCTGCCAGACGACAGGTATAAAAAAGGGAAGAAATACAATATACACCCATCAGTGAGGATAGGAGAAACGAATTTTGCCCCTTCCCCTAAACACAAAATTCTAAGTCACCTTACCCTCCTTTAAAAAAAAAAAAAAAATAATTCCAAAAGTTTTTCACTTAATCCCCAAGCGATAAAATTTCTTAGCTTTTAATAAAACCTACTGACAACATTTTCGCAGTGAAAAATGCCCGCTTGCCTTCAGGCATAAAAAGTTAAAAAAGTATTCTTTCTTCAGAAGATTTGACATCTACTGACTGATTATATAATGGAGAAATACATGACTTAGATACCCGTGCATAACATCACACGACTGATTACATATTTTTGATTGTCTGAGAGTGACTGACATATACCAATTATAGAAAGTAAGATTGTCACACATAACATTTTATGAAAGATAATTCTCCCTCGTAAATACCTTCAAGATTTAATTCATAGAAAAGATCCTAAAAAGCCATAAAATATTTTATAAAAGAAATAAGCTTAAACTTACTTTACGATCAGATAACAGGGCTCTTTTCGCAAATGACCTTAACACACATTTATATAAAACAGGCTTATCAAAAAGTTCGTGATAACGAACTGTAAGTAAGGAGCGACCCGGCTCAATAGTAACCGAGACTCTAAAAAATGGAATTTTGGTACCAATAGATGCATCAAAGGAATTAGATTTTAATGCTGATTTCAAATATATAAGTTTCATCAAGTTTCGACCTAACCATCAAAAGTTATTCTGAGAAAATTTCCCTGATTTTTGAAAAAAGGGGGAAACCCCCCTAAAAGCTATAGAACCTTAATAAAAATCACAACATCAGATTCAGCGTATCAGAAAACCCTACTGTAGAAGTTTCAAGCTCCTATTTTCAAAAATGTGGAATTTTGTATTTTTTGCCAGAAGAAAAATCACGGATGCGTGTTTTTTTTCCAGGGGTGATCGTATTGACCTCGAATATCCTGGGGGGGGGCTCATTCGAACGGAAATTCAAAGTTCTAGTGCTATTTTTAAGTGACCAAAAATATGGAGGGCAATTA
>JAQQPU010006220.1:0-14667 GCA_029168905.1 Artemia sp. Kazakhstan ARC1039 | reverse complement strand
TTTTTTTTGCACTTTCCTTGGATACATTATTTCGTTTCGAGCTGAAGAAGAGAGGCGTTTGTCCTCTCGAAATATTCCTTTTGTCGTGTTTTTTCACTATTTTCATTAAATCAGATGACATAGTTCTCCAACTTATTTAATTGCTGGTTCGTTTTGTTTTTGAGTGATGAATTGCTTTCTTTTCTTTCTCAGTTGTTCGCTAGTATCCGTCGATAGCAGTTCATAATTTTTTGGATTTTGAATTTTCTTCATCTTTTAAGTTTTTGGTTTTTTCTTTGGTTTTTTGGTTCTTTTCACATTGACTTTCCGCGTTTGGTTTTTTTTTTCTTTGACACTTTCCTTGGATACATTATTTCGTTTCGCGCTGAATAAGAGAGGTGCTTATCCTCTTGAAATATTCCTTTTGTTGTGTTTTTTTTGTTATTTTCATTTGGCCTATAAAAACCCCATTTTCGCTCGTTTTTCTTTCTTTATGTGGTTTTCTGTGCATTTTTAAAGAGGATGCTTAAAAGAAAAAAAGTTTTGCTGTATTTTAAGCTAATTAAATTTGATGGTTTGCTTTTAAAAAAGATATTGCAGAAGGTTTCGGGAAATTTGAGCTGTTTTCAAGATAAATTTATAAATATTCAGACAATATTTTTAGCTAGAGGATGAACAAATAACTCAATGCACCGTTTAACGTTACTCTAAATAAACTAATTGCTATCCTCGTAAATGCGCCCAAGCCACCCCCTAATGATATAAAAAATTTTGATGATTTTGTGGTTTGCATTGTGTTTTCTGCTTATTTCTTATAAACAGCTGGTTCATAACGCCTAAAGAACCTAAGTTGAAAAAAAGTATTATCAGCAAATGTTTTTATAGCCTAGGGCTATATCTAGCCCCATTTGGGGTAGGGGATGTAATTGTGAGGGTATTAATTAGAACATTTGCAATCAGCGTTAAAAGCCCTATCGAGCGATATGTTCAACTTTTAGCTTGCGAAATTATAATAAACGTCGATTGTTTTACCATTTCTGAATTTCTAATGTCATAATGAAACAAAGACAGATTTCATTAAGGAAAACGAACTTTTCCAAATCAGTTAATGTAAAAAATTACTTTAAAATAAAATAAAGATAGATTTGTAATTGTAATCCAAGTGCTTTTTTTTTAAGAAAATTTAATTCTGAGAGTTGGCCAAATACTAACTCATAAACAAGGTTGCCACCCGTGTCACCAAAGTTCTGAATATAGCACTATTTCATCATAAGTAGCACTATAGCAATGCTATATTGAACGTAACCTTTTTTCTTTCTCATGACCATATCATTGCACTTTCGTGCTCCATTTTTTTCTTTTTCTCTTGGACGAAAAATTAATGAGTTTGAAAAATGTAGAGTTATTTAAAAAAAAAGCTTGTGTGCCGTTATCGCGCTTCAAGGCTTGAAATTCCAAGAGGAAGTCACGACTGGCTCAAAGCAACGCCCCTGGAGAGAAATTGTGAATATTATAAACTATTTATCTATGAGATTTAATATAAAAGGATTTTTTTCCCTTTGAGCTGCAGGAGATCAAAGTAGCCCTGCACAAAGATGTTCATTGTTACACAATTGTAGGCCTAGGCTAGTTTTCCAAATTTCTGGATTGTAAAAGAGATGAAATTGATGTTGTAAGGAAGCAACTTGGATCTCAGGCAGTTAGGAATACAGCCACTATTGTATCTTCAAAAAAATCTCAGAGTTTCATTTAACATGGAGATAATTTATAATGAATTGTGACTAAGACACGCAAGATTATTATTCTGACCTCTATCCTATAAAAGATGTTAGACAGTAAAAGCAAAGCTTTAAGTTGAAACTTTACTTGGGAAGGGATATTGAACTAATCAAAATAAACTATCAACTTCACGTATTTAAAAGATCTGCTTTTTATGCATTATGAAAACAGAGGTTTTTTTCGCCCACAAAAGTTGAGAAACAAGAAGCAAGCAAAACCGCAGCTTTGCCTTGTTATTACATTTGGATGATTCTCCAGAAACTATAAAAATGAATTTATTTTAACGCTTGCAGTCTATCAGCTTTCTGGGAAAATGGGACAGAAGTTTGAAAGTTGAGACTACTACTTCCGTGCCATCTTTCGTTTTCGGGCCCGGAAGATAAGAGGCTTAGAAAATGAAAAAAAAAAACGATAGTATAGACTACTTTTCTAGAGAAATTGGCAGAAGAAGGAAACGATAAGAAACAAAGTAAAACTTTTTTTATTTTAGATTTAGGCTCAGAAGAACACTTATTTTATGAGAATAGCTTAAGGGCGCATCCAGGAGGGTAGGGGTTTGAAGACTTACCCCCGAAATTTTGTCTGACTCGTAAAAATTTAACAAAAATACATATAAAAAATATTTGTGTGTTTTTTAAAGTTTTTTGTACCTCTTCCCCATACACACTCACACAAATACCCCCTCCCCTTAAAAAAAATCCCGGTTACGGCCTTGGAGTAGCTGATAAACTTGTTCCGAATTTTTTTTGAAAAACAGTAAGTCTAGACTATGTTTCCTGCTCATATTTTTCCGTCCCATTTTTCTGGAGGATGGATCATCTGGAAGCACTACAGACATATAAAATGCAATTGAATGATGTGTCTCAGATCGAAATGAATGCTTCAATATTTTTCATGTATGACATTTATTTTCCCGTTCAGCACTCCGACCAGTTCAGGATACATTTCTTATTCTTTTATATAAAAAAAGATTAAAAATTGGTATGAAAATAAATCTAAGCACATTAAACGGACTGTGCAAAAACATTTTTTTTACTGTAGCACAGAAAATCCTGTGTAGCACGGAAATTTGGAAAATTGTTGAGTTCTAGCAAGTATCTATGGTGATAACCCTGTTCACAAGAGGCAAAATCTTTGATTTTAGAAAACATGCAGCTGGAGCAAACAACCTGTGAAGGTGGGACTTCTAAATAGTTTTGTTGATTGATGGTTTCAGGTTCTTTCCTGTTGCTTGAAACTTAACCAGTATCTCAAAATAATGGGTTAAATAATAAATTTAATTAGGTTTGCGGGGCTTTTTCAGGCTAGGTTGTACTTGGGATAAATATAGGCTATACAAATCTTTAAACTAGCCAACCAGTATTATAAGATCAGGAGCCCAGTTGAACATAAAGAAACATGCTAAGAAAACTTCTTAATCCATAATATGCAGGATAATCATAGTTAACACATTTTGCAGGGAGAGAACCTTTATCTTCACTTATTTCCTTGTTTTTGCAGTTTTTTATAAGAAATACCTGAATTTCTTAGAACCTATATATTTACAGAGTATATAGCCTAGGCACACCCCACCCCCTAAATTGAAAATATATACCCAGAAATGCATCCTGAATCTAAATATAACATTTATTTGCATTGCAAATGAGTTTTACACCCTAATTAGCCATATTGTGGATGTCTGTTGTACTTTAGGCCTATATTTTTGAATTTCTGCCATTTATTTGAGCTATAGGCCTATGCCATTTATGAGTTGATGTATTCACCATATTAAGGTAAAATTAGTCAATTGTAGATGAGATCTTTTTGCTATCTTGGAAAGTAATTGAATAAGGTGAATCAGATTTTCAGGGAGGGACCCAATTCCAGAGCCTCAGCAATGCCCTGGGAAGTTCTTGCTGTAACTGGACCTAGGAGCAGTAAGAGCCCCAGGTGGTCTATCCATGGAAGTGAATACATCATATTTTGCCTCTTTTTATGCTCTTTATAGGTTCAATAATTACTTCTAGGGGACATTACACTTTGAGCCCTTAAAGAGCTCAAAACATCCCATACTAGCCAAAAATTTGTAAAATTCCATTGTAAATGATTCAGGAATATTAATTAATATTTTCATTATGCCTAGTTTTAATAAGCTAGTAAAATATTATTTTAAAAACAAATTTGCAAGAGTTTTTAAAAACAGCTCAAAAGCCTTGAAACTGTTGTCAGTATTTTAATGTGATGTGATTTTAGAAGGGTTTCAGGCTCTTTTTAAAACTTCCTAAAAGTTTTTTTTTTCTTTAACTATTAAAACTAATTAATATTATAATTAGGCTACCATGTTAGAATCAGCTACAAATTGCATTTTTTTTCTCACTAGACAGTTCTTTTAGAGACATTTTTTTTTAACTTTTGGTTATTATGGGATGTTTAGGTACTTTTGGCCCTCTAAGGGATCAAAATGTAGTTTCCTGCAGAAATGGCTGTTGAATTTGGAAAGAAAATTGAAAAAGGAATTAAGGGATGTATTCACTTATGTCCTAGCTATAAAAATTCAAGAATGTTCATGTTTAATGGTAGGTCTGCCTATTGAAAAGATGAAGAGTTTCTGAATTTATGAAAATATAGAGAAGCCAAGATTTGTTTGTTTGTTTTTTATTATTATGAAAAAACAAAAAGGTATTTTTCAAAATCTAGGGACAGGTTGTTTCTTTTTCCCAATGACAGTATTTTTATAATCTAACCCAATTGGTGCCCCTGTGAGTTTACCCACCCTCCTCTATCGTTTGTCTGATTAAAAGGATTTTAACCTACCATCACTACCTGAAATAGGTTACACCATGGGCTCTTCTAATGGTCTAATGCATGAATTAAGACAGGATCTGCTCTCTGTAATTTGTATATATGTTTCTTAAGATATAGATGCCTTATGACTCTTTTTATACCATTTATGGCAAGGCTCAACCTGACACTAAAATTTGTTCAATAAAATTAAGATAAAAATTTTAGGCAAATTGGTGAAAAAAGACTGGCAGCATAAACTATAATGCTTGCAGAAATGTAAGCCCTTACCCACTTTGCTTACCTCTGGAAGGCTTATGTGTGTACTAAGTTTTTCCTTGCACTTTTGAAATAAAAAAGGTATCAGATTTCTGAAAAAATAGCTAGAAAAGTATTACTTTGAAAAAAATTAAAGCATTTCAAATAAAACCTTTGTATCCTTATTCATATCTGAAAGGATGATTGAAATTGTAAAGAAACAGAAAATGTGTTTCAGATTTTGATACTTCTCATTATGCAGTAAGTGGGTCTACATTGTTGTATTTTCTATTACAATTGTACTATGTAAATATATATTTCATAAATGCTATGTTTCACATTCTATTAACCTAACCCACTACCATTTTGCTAGGGTTATGCTTTAAGCTATATTTGAGAGAGTAAAGTCCTTTCTAAACAAATAATATGATGCATTTTTCAAAAGTAGTGGGAATAAACTGCTAGTTGATAAAACCAGAAATTTTAATAAATAGCATAAGCTATATGTAATAAAAAGATACCATTATTTTTCTGAAAAATAAATTCAACTTTCTTTTTAAACAAAAATTGTAATATTCACAGTATTGATAGTGTGGCAGGGGATAGCAAGAATGTAAATTTGCTACCCTGTGAGAAAAACATAATCTCAGCATTGTGTCTTTTGAAGTATCTACTTCCACTGCTTCCCCTTCCAAAAGAGCAATGACCTTTGATGACCTTGGACAATCCTTGTGTTATAAAAGTGAAATCTTCAAAAATAGGTTAGAGCTAGAATGCAAATAAGGGTAATTTTTTATGTGTTTGCCCTCCCAACAAAGGTCAGCAAACGGTTTGCCTGTCAATAAAGATGACTGGTACAACCAGCAAGTCTCTGAGTCTGCCCAGTGACATGCCACAAAGTGTGTGCATTGTCTTGGTACCTTGAATTACCCTGCAATGCTGAAATACTTCAATCTTCAAGCCCTCTCCTAAAGAAAAAAGTTAGGGAATGGTATTATAGGCCTAGCACAAAAATGACCAGAGCTTTACTGAATAAAACAGTTTTTGGTAACAACTATTGAAGGATTAAAATTAAATAAAAATATTGAACAAATGTTTTTGACTAAGGCCTAGTGACTAAGGCCTTTAATGGAAGGCATCAGATTTCATACTTCATCATAATTAATAAACTGACATTTTCTTATTGGAGGAGGGGGGTGTAAAGAGGGAGGCTTTGAATAGATCAGGATAGAGGAGGAACATGTATAGCTCTGCTTTCCTCTGGTGGCTTGGTGCTGTAGTGAGTTGTTAATAGTAGTAATAAACTAGCAATTGACAAGGGTACTTTGGGCACAGATTTTCTATTAGGTTTCACAAGATATCTCACTACTAGAAAAATTAATTGACCAACATGCTCCTCAAATATGTTGGCTATCTAACAAAACTACCCCTCCCACACAATTTCATTGGAAATGATTGGATAACACTCTGCCTGTGCTTGGATTGGATAATACTCCATCTCCTAAATGCAGGGGAGTCCCGAGGGTGGGGGGAGGGGTGGGAAGGGGCGTGCCGCCCCCTAAATTTTTGGGATTTTTTGCTGGAGGCAAAAAATTTTCACCTGAGGTGAAAATTTTGGCAGAAAGTTTCTAAAATTGGAGGAAATTTAGCAAAATTCTTGATTTCTGTAGCAAATTAAACATAAATCAGGTAGCAATTTGGTAAAATTTATGAAGATCTCTCCCCCCCCCCCCCGACCCGAGCCTTGGGACACTCCTGCCTAAATGTCATTGGGTATTGTCAACCTTTAGGAAGTCAAATCATCTGATTGGGTGTTTTTTGATGTTTGCAAAAATATTGAAGTGATAAATCTGTATAAGCATCAATAATCTGTGCTTTGGGACTAACAAGCATTGTTTAAAGCAATTTAAAGTGATATTTTTGATGTTTATCTTTCCTCTCCTTGACTTGATGGTTTTTTAATGTATTTCTTCTTGAAGCTTATTTTAGTCATTGAGCCTGGTTTTAAATATTTTAGCTATGGCATTAAGAAATATTAACCCACTGCCTATCAAGTGGCAAAATATTTTTTTTTTAACATAGTCATGGCCTTGAGAACTGGCATAGCCATGGCATGGCCATTTAACTTGAGAACTTGGCCATTAGTAGTCATGCATTATGGTTTTCAGTCATATATGCCTAGATCTGTCATTAAAAAATAAATCCTATACAGCTATAAAGCTTATTCATAAGCTTTTTTTTCAGATTTGAAAGCATTTGAAAGACGGCTTACTGAAATCATTGGATGCTCCCAGCAACCAGCCAGGAAGTGGAGATGTAAGCAATTTTTGTTTCTTTACCAAAATGCGAAAGTTCATTGTATTCTCTATTGATTTAACTGTGCAATCGTGGTTGAATTCCCAAGCTACAGTTCCTGGATTCACAGGAGGTCCTTAGATGTTATATAAGAATAGTGAGATAAACTAACTTTGAACTCCAATGAAAGTTGTATACTGTGAAAGGTTTTGAGACATATAATTTATTTTAAAACTTGCTGATAAAGGGGCTGATAAGCACTGAACTATGATGCAACACACTTTTTGAAAGAAGGAACAGTCAACATTGATGACTAATTTGAATTTTCTGTTGTTGCCTTAAGCTATGAATAAGGTACACTTAAATGAGGGTATGCCTTTATATGATTGTCCAGCACTAAGGAATGATATTCAAAACCAAAGCTGGCCTTTAAGGGATGAGTACATAGTTCTTTACCCAGAGGTTGCCTCTAGGTTTACCAATTCACGAAATTTTATGGAAGATAAGGTTTTTTCATTTTTTTTAAAATTAAAATGAAAAAAATGTATTTTCAAAATATTAGGAGGGAGGGGGGCAGTGTTGTTTTTTTTGGGTGAAAATACCAAAAAAAAACCAGTTGTTTTTCTAAAACTAGTTGGGTAATTACCTCCCCCCCCCCCATTCACCAAATTGATTCCCCTTCTTGCTTCCAAAAGAGATCAAAAGAAACAGTTTCATCCTACAATTTACCACAACTCCTTTGCCTGGGCAAACAGAGAAGCTTTTATTTAAAGCACATCAAAGAAGAGGCCCCTAAACGACCTGCAAGGACAAATGAGACATAAGTCAAGTCAAGATCATAACTGATAAGTGTAAATTCTGCCTTCACTTATGCTTGAAGTATATTACCTGGGTGTGTAAAAATGTTCACAGTCTATGTGCTTTCAAGTTCATCTCAGGAGTGAATTTTGTAAGTAACCCCAATTTTAAGCTTTATTGCCTTTTTTGGCAGGTGAAATGTGAATAGCCTTGAATTCAATATAGATTATATAAATAAAAGTATATCTTTCTAAAATTTTGAGCAAAAGGAATATAGGCTATAGCACCTATTACAGGGGTGCCAATTCACAAAATGTTGGGAAAGGGCAATGATGTATGAAGAATGTATTTTTGAAAATGTGGGGGGGGGGAGAATATGGTTCTTTTTCAATTTTTTATATGAAAATGCCAGAAAATGCATTTTTAAAATCCCCTGCCTTGCTCCCCTCAATTGATGCCCCTGGCCTATAGAAAAGAATTTTCTTTTGAAAAATCTATATAAAACACCATGTCAAGTTGGATCAGATGATTCTCTTGATTTCTATTACCATGAAGTCAAGTTGAACTAAAATTTACCAGCAGTGCTTTGAAAGTTCCATTAGAGTGATTTTTGCTGTTTCTTGTGTCCGAAAAGTAAATTTCTCATCATGATATTGACAAGAAAAAGAGTTATGTTCTCAAATGTTGATATCAATTTGGATTTGAAATTAACCAGTAGCAGATGCTATAACTGTCAAGACACTTAGATTAGAGCAGGGGTTCCTAACCTTTTTTTTTACTCTAGAGCACATTCTAAAATCTTGGTAGGGTGGTGGGCATCACCTATTTTAAATTGACAAACTCCTTCCATAACTTGTCATTTTCCCATAATTTATTTTCTTATAGTTATAATGTATTAATAAATAATAAACAAAAATGTTTCAATATAATAAAATTATTTGACATTTTCTCAAATTGCTTACACACAGAGTAAGCATTTAGTGAAAGCATATTGTGACCAAAAATGATCAAACAGTTTTGTGGTAACGTCAGAAAACATCAAACAGTTTCGTGGTAACGAACTGTAAGTAAGGTAAGTAAGTAATCCTACTGTAGTTTTCAAGCTTCTGTCTGCAAAAATGTGGAATTTTGTATTTTTTGCCAGAAGAAAGATCACGGATACGTGTTTATTTGTTTGTTGTTTTTTTTGCTTGTTTTTCCCAGGGGTGACCATATCGACCCAGTGGTCCTAGAATATCGTGAGAGGACTCATTCGAACGGAAATTAAAAGTCCTAGTGCCCTTTTTAAGTGATTGATTTAAAAGATTGGAGGGCAATGTGGCCCCCTCCCCAGCTCCTTTTTCCCAAAGTCATCCGATCAAAATTTTTAGATAGCCATTTTGCTCATAATAGTTGAAAGGCCCAATAGCTATGCCTTTTGATATGACATGACCCCCTTCCCCCATAGCGCCAGGGGAAAGGTCTTTAAGTAATAAAATTTGCCCACTTTTTACAAATAGTATCTGTTATTGTGAAGTATGTTTAAATTTTCTGGTGGGGGGGGCCAAATGTTTGCTGGAGATTCTTCCACTGGGGAATTTTCTATGGAGAGGAAAGTTTCCAGGGGGTGAACTTGTCGGGGGAAGTTATACACTTGGGGAATTTGCCAAAATTCCTATACATTTCGTTTTCTTTTTTCATTTTTTTCTTTTTAATTAAAATGAAAAAAAGTTTTTTTTTTTCAAAATATGAGGGGGGGAAGGCAGTGTTGTTTTTTTTTTTGGTGAAAATATAAAAAAAACAGTTGTTTTTCTAAAACCGGTTGGGTAATTACTAAAAAAATTACAAAACGCAACAAAATTTTTCACTTGTATTTTTGTTACTTTTGTACAAGCTGGACAAAAATTTCAGGGGGGGGGATTCTAATCGGGTACAAAACGTAAAGAAAGTAAACAAAACACACAAATACAAAAGAAAACATTTGATTAAAAAATATCATAAAGTCAATGTGATCTTTGGCATTGCATTTCATTGGCCAGAGCTTCATAATTAGGAGCATATAACGATAATCCTGTTAGCTGACAATCATAAAGATGCTCGTTGGTGAGTCGAGATCTATATCTTGATGTTATTAAGTTCATGTTTGAAAACAAAGATTCGCATAAATATGTCGAACCGAAAAATGATTCAATTTTATATGCCGCTTTTTTCAACAATGGGAACTTTTCTCTATCCACTGCAATCCAATAGTTATCTGACATTAAGGATTTTAGCAAAATATCATTCTTAAGGTCCAAAATTTCTAACTCTAGTTCTTCTGTTGTACCTTGAACAAAATCTGCAATACATGTGGCTATTTCCATAACATTTATTTGGCAAGTAAAAGGATTGATACAGAAAAAAACTATTCGCTCAATATGTTTAAACTGCAAAAATCTCTCTTCAAACTGTTTTTTTAACTCTTGAAGATGCTTAATAAATAATGTCCCATTTAATTCATTGTCACCAAGCATTTTCTTCATATGTGGGAAATAAACGAGAGAATTGATCTGCAGATGTGATATCAACGAATCCAATTTAGCTTTAAGTGACTTTACATCGCTTGTCAATGACTTTATCATTTCAGCTATGCTTTTGTCTTTACCCTGCAACTCTAAATTTAAAAAATTCAATTTTTCCATGATGTCTGTGAGAAATCCCAAAGCAATCAGCCAGCCAGAGTCAGCTAGCTCATCATAATTTTCTTTTCTATAGTTTATAAATGTTTTTATTTCTTCAATTAAAATCACAAATCTTGTAAGAACCTTTCCTTTACTGAGCCAACGTACTTCAGTATGCAGAATAAGATCATGTTCTTTATCTTCAGTATCTTCTAACAGGGCCTTGAAAAGTCGGTGTTGCAAAGGAGCTTTTAGAATAGAATTGATTATTTTTAGGGCCGTTCTTGTACTCATCTTTGTGCTAAGATCTTAAATCTTTTGACAAAGAACGCTTAAATGTGAAATCTTAGCACTAAGACCTTACATCTTATTGTGTTCTTTTGCAAACGTCTTTCATTATTCTGCTCTGATCAGCGGTCTAAGAGCAATGATGAGTATATCATCAAAGTTCTCTCATCATTGTTCTATTTGGCAGAAAGATGGTGTCTTTCATACATTTTGCTAACATCAGTGAGCTTTAAGATCTTAGAACAAAGATGAGTTAAAAGAACGGAAATCTTTGCAGAATGATGTGAGATCTTAGACGTAAGATCTTTGTGTAAAAGAACGAGCCTTTTGTAACTATTTTCATGACGTGTTCAAATGGCGAAATTCTACAACACAGAGCTTCCTGGTGGATAATACAGTGGTAGGATTGAAGTTTGAAAATGAATCATCCATCATGCAGAGGTCAATAAATCTTTTGTTTTTCCCATCATTGCTGGCGCCCCATCAGTGGTTATTGCAGACAGCTTGTGCAAAGGCATATTTATTGACTTGGCGTATGTTTTGAATAAATATTCTCACCCCTTGTCTGTCCTTTCATAGGTAATATCTGTAACATATCCTCTTTTACTGTGAAGTTACTAAACACCATTCTCACTATAACTGCTAACTGTGTGATGTCTGATATATCTGTTGACTCGTCAAATTGTAGCGAGAACCAGTCACATATTTCCAAATCAGTTTTTAACTGAATTTGTATGTCTGTTGAAATTGCATGTATTCTTCTTGTGACAGTTGTTGTTTGACAACTGTAAGTCTTGTATTGCTGAGACAACCTCACGTGTCTCAGAAAATCCGTCAAACAACAATCGGTACCAGTAAAAAATAGTTCCTTAAACAACTCGCCATCAATGAAAGGTTTCTTCTTTTTTGCGAGCACGTGAGTTATTTTGAAAGAAGCAATAGTGGTCTTTTTAGAATTTTCCTTATGTCTAATGAAAGCAGTCTGTTGTGCTGTTAGACTTGATTTTAGATTACAAATTTATTTATTTCTTACTTCGGATTTACTTCAGGGTAATTCACATTAAAAGTTCCATGATTTGTCTGAAAGTGTCGTTTAACGTTATGTTTTTTCGACACTGGCTACTATCACACAACAAACAAACGCATTTATTTTTCAAATTAATGAAACAATATGATTCCACCCATTCATTGTTAAAATTATAGGTTCGTTGTCTTTTACTTGGTCCACTCATTTTAGGGCTAAAATAAATAATAATAAAAAAAATAGTTGAACTACAATATAATATCAATGTTATAGCGCAAGTCTGTTCTGCATTATATGCATAGATATATTATAACAAGAACTATAACTATCTCCTCAACAAAATAGTTTATTCAAGATCATCGCTTATGAATACAATAAATAACGTACCTCGCTTTTACCCTGTTAATTTTTTTTTTTATAGAAAACTCCTAATTCGTGTTTCATCTGACGAACATGTCTTTTATCTAACTGTCGCGGCCCGAACAGGGCAGCGCAGCAATTACAATGATAATAACGTGGTTCCAGGCAGGGAATGCTTTTTGCGGCTCACCCCATGTACTTGCGGAAAACCCGAAGTGAGCCGATGATCGCCGAAGGAATCAGAGTTATGTGCCTTGTGATTTGGCACCTTCGGCGTTTATCGGATCCGTTCGTGGCGTTCGTTCCGTTCACTTCGGGTTTTCTGCGTGTACAAGGTGTGATGTGCAAATGGCACTAGCCGTTCCAGGTTAGCGTAAATAGTGCAGTCTGACTCGCCGCTAGACAAGTTGGGACAAGTATCGAACATATTTAATAAACCTAGGCAGTCAAAAAAAGTTAAAACTCTAACAAATGAATAAAAATAAATCATATAAAAATAATGTTTATGAAAAAAAATTCTTTCTGTCGAAAACTGAGAGGCGGGCACATACGAATCGTTCCGCGGGCGCCATGGCGCCCACGGGCACAGGGTTGGGAACCTCTGGATTAGAGTGACATTTGTTATTTTTCATATTAAGGAAGTATATTTATTATCATACCAATGATACAAAAACGATACTATCTATAAAGTTGACAAAGAGAAAGCTTAAAATAAGTTCAATTAACAAATCAAAAACAAAAATGATGAGCTAAAAAACAAAAGTGTCATATAAATATACTATAATCCTATAAGTTTAATGTGATACTACTATGATTCAAATTTGTATATTAGTATAACAATACTATAAGCACTGTATTAAATGTTTCTGGATTTGTTATGGTTTAAACAATTTTATGGGTTTGTTGACTTTTTTGTTTCACGGCTGCTAATTTCGTCAAAAGCGCAATGCTGAACTGATCACTTCTATTAGGATTTAATTCTAATTTAACCCTACAAGTCTCTTGATAAAGCAACACTTATTGCATAAGCTGGAAAATTGAATTTTAATAGCAACTAATATAAAATACTTCACTTTAATTGCTTACATCCCCTTAATTCTTTTACAATAGACATTGAAGTTCATTTTTGTAGAAATGTGCATGTGAGGCCAGACACGTGAAAAATAAATCATCTACTTCATTTCTATTACTTCATCAAAACCCAAGAAAATAGGTCAAGTCAGCAGGAAATATGTGGAAATCGGAAGAATCTGGACATTTTTTAAATGTCTGGTCTTGAAAAAACCCTCTGCTCACATTTTGAAAATATGTTAGATTAAATATGTATTAGCATACTCAATTAGAATTTTTTTTGTAATTTTACTATAATTTTTTAAGAACAGCTTTCTGTCATAATTTTTGTGACTTCTTAAGGGACCTGAATCCTGCTTTTCACTGTGTAGTTTTAGTCTGAGCATCTGCTTCTAAAACTAGGTATAATGACCAACATAATGTATTCATAGGATTACTAACCCATTAATTGTCAGTAACAATGCTGTGTCCCTGTTTACGTTGCTATTTAAGCGGTTTGATTGCTTTCAGTTTGGAATTTTATCATGGCCAGTGCTAATCCAACTGACTTTTATGATTTCGGAGACCACACTGTCTTTCCATGACGATAAATTAAAAGTTCAAAATAGGGATAAAATCCTTTTTAATAGACAGTGCATAGAAATTCCCAAAAAATACCAGATTCACAAAAAAAAGTTTTACTACTGATGACGGTCACTGTACATGTGACCGAAATATCTGGTATTTTTTGTGAATTTCTATACACTGTCTATTAAAAAGGATTTTATCCCGATTTTGAACTTTTATTTTATCGTCAAGTGACTTTTTTATTATTTCCGTAAACTACCTAGGGCAGTGAAAATCCAATGTGATTTATTGAATTCGTCAAAGGGAAACCTACGCGACAATATCTGTCGTAAAAATTTATATATTTTTAAGTAGTAGTAATTCCAGTTTTGGCAGCAGTAGGTGCCAAGTTAAGACAAAAATGAGGGTCAAAATTGACAAAAAATAAGCTAAAAAACATATGTTACAAAACAGCTTAAAAAATTGTGGCTTTCCTTTGAAGGTGTAATTGTTTTTTTGGAATCAACATATTTTTAACGTTTAATTTTTACGATTGAAAAGCATTCTCAAATTTAACTAATTAGTTTTTCAGTATTTATTTTAACGGTTTAACGTGTCTACCTGACGAAAATGTAATACTGCCCTAAGAACCTTATAATTTTGAAACGACCATAAGAAATATCTTAGAAAACTGAGGTTTTCAGGGGCAAAAAATGTTTTCATTTTGATGTCCTGAGTACTTTAAGCCTTTTTAGCTTTCCTTTGAAGGTGTTGTGTTTGGGAATCAACATATTCTCAATGTTTGAATTTTTACTGACGAAACTGTGATACTGCCCTAAGAACCAAATAATTTTGAAACGACCATAAGAA
>JAQQPU010006219.1:15765-42647 GCA_029168905.1 Artemia sp. Kazakhstan ARC1039 | reverse complement strand
AAAATGGCTATCTCAAAGTTTTGATTAGAAGTGTTTGGGGAAAAGGTAGGCGTGAGAGGGGGGTTAGTTGCCCTCCAATCACTTTCGACTATTAAAAAGGGCACTAGCCCTTTGAATTTCCAATCGAATGAATTTCCAACTACACTGAACAAAATAGCTATCTCAAAATTTTGATTGGATGTGTTTGGGGGAATGATGGGCGTGGGGGGGGGGCTAGTTGCCCTCCAATCACATTCGACTATTAAAAAGGGCACTAGCCACTCCAATTTCGAATCGAATAAGCCCTTTTCGAAGTTTCTACGACAACTCCTTCGACAGGAAGAGCCCTGGGATGGAAAAAAAACATTGTGCCAACATCGTTATTTACTTAGGCACCGCGATCGCGCTGCTTATGATTTTTACAACAACTTTCTATATAAACCTTATATGCCCCCAAGGCATAACTTACAACACTTGTACTGAGGACTCAGAACTTTCAACTATGTTGAACAAAATGGATATCTCAAAACATGGATTGGATGTGTTTGGGAAAATGGTGGGCGTGAGAGGGGCGTTAGTCGCTATCCATTCACTTTCAACTATTAAAAAAAGCACTAGCCCTTTCAATTTCCAATTGAATGAGCCCTTTTGAAGTTTCTACGACAACGCTTTCAATATAAACTTTATATACCCCAGGGCATAACTTATAACCCTTGCCCTGATGGCTGTGGGGGGAGGGGTTATCATCCTTAAAGACCTAATTTCCAGAAATTTCAACTGCGTTGAACAAAATGAATATCTCAAAATTTTGATTGGATGTGTTTGGGAAAATAGTGGGCGTGACAGAGCGTTAATCGCTATCCAATCACTTTCAACTAATAAAAAAGGCACTAGCCCTTTCAATTTCCAATTGAATAAGCCCTTTTGAAGTTTCTACGACAACGCTTGCAATAAAAACTTTATATACCCCCAGGGCATAACTTACAACCCTTGCCCTGAGGGCTGTGGGGGGAACGGTTGTCATCCTTAATTATCTAATTTCCAAAACTTTCAACTACATTGAATAAAATGGCTATCTAAAAATTTTTATTAGATGTGTCTGGATAAATTGTGGGCGTGGAAGGGGTGTTAGTTGCCTTCCGATCACTTTTGACTATTAAAAAGGGCACTACCCATTTCAATTTCCAATCGAATGAGCCCCTTTTCAAGTTTCTACGACAAAGATTTCAATAAAAAACCTTATATGCCCCCAGGGCATAACTTATAACCCTTGCCCTGAAGACTGTGGGGGGAGTGTCCTGCTCAAAGGTATAATTCCCTGAACTTTGAACGTCGTGGGACAAATTGGCTATCTCAAAATTTTATTAGATGTGTTTTGGGAAATGGTGGGCGTGGAAGGGGTGTTAGTTGCCTTCAATTCACTTTCGACTATTAATAAGGGCACTAGCCATTTTAATTTCCAATCGAATGAGCCCTTTTTAAAGTTTCTACGACAACGCGTTCTATAAAAACCTTATATGCCCCCTGGGCATAACTTACAACCCTTGCCCTGAGGGCTGGGGGGTTGTTATCCTCAAAGACCTAATTTCCAGAACTTAAAACTACGTTGAATAAAATGGCTATCTCAAAACTTTGATTGGATGTGTTTGGGAAAAGGTGGGCGTGAGAGGGGGGTTAGTTGCCCTCCAATCGCTTTCGACTATTGAAAAGGGCACTAGCCCTTTGTCGGTAACTTTTTGTTAGTCGCCTTCCAATTACTTTCGACTATTAAAAAGGGCACAAGCCACTCCTATTTCCAACTGAATGAGCCCTTTCGAAGTTTCTACGACAACTTCTTATGCCCTGCTCCAAAGGAAAAAAATAATAATAAATAATACATTGTGCCAACATCATTCTTATATGTCCCCCAGGGCATAACTTAAAACCCTTGCCCTGAGGGTTTTGGGGGAGTGTCCTCTTCAAAAATATATTTTATATCTGGAAATCAACTACGCTGAACAAAATGGCTATCTCAAAATTTTGATTGGATGTGTTTGGGGGAATGATGGGCGTGGGGGGGGGGCTAGTTGCCCTCCAATCACTTTCGACTAATAAAAAGGGCACTAGCCACTCCGATTTTCAATCAAATGAGCCCTTTTCGAAGTTTCTACGATAACTCATTCGATACGAAGGGCCCTGGCATGGAAAAAAAAATAATACATTGCGCCAACATCGTTCTTTACTTAGGCAGTGCGATTGCGCTGCCTATGATATTGTCAAGGTGACACAAAGGTTGGGCAATAGGAACTGCGACACTCATCAAAACCTACAAAATAAATCTAAAAGTTTATAACATTAAGATTATAACATTAAGATATAACATTAGATATATATCAATGTGACATTAAGATTAATAATGTCGTTTATTAATCGTATCTTATTAATGTTATTAATCTATTAACCGTTTAGTAATCTTTGCCGTTAATTAATAAAGTAGAAGCAAAGAAATAAAGTCAGAGTTTGTTACCTTTCATTATTACCCTAACACCATTCTTCTTTTAAAATATTTTCATCGAGGTTTCCAATTAAAAACAACTGGCTTTATACAATTTGGAAGATAGACAATTCTAGGTTTCAATAGATAAAGAAAATATAATTCAACCCCATTCTTGAATGAATTCTTCCATCGTCTGGTAAGTATATTTTCGTCATGTATTTTAATCGAACTATAAAATTTCAATTCTACGAAATTGTCTTTTTTCTCTCTTTATGATTATTTTAGAAGTAAAGGACGTCTATCGGATACTATTTTTTGGTTCTGGAACTAGTTTTGGGGGTGAGCAGCTTTTGGGGTGAGGTACTAGAAACTAGTCACCTCATCTTTGTCTAGATTTTGCAACTTTGCAAGACGTACCATATTTTCAATAGGCCTCAAGTTAAGAAAAGGTGAAAAAAAGAACGGTTGGGGTGATCATCTCGATCCAACACCATTTTCGAGGGTTTTCGGGGTTATCTTTCGAAATTCCCATAAATTTGTTTTCGCACTAAATTTTTACCATTAAGATTAATCAAAATGATAGTTACCATCCCTGAATCGGCTTCAAATGGCAATTTTTTCTCACTTGACAGGTTCTTCAAAAAAATATTTTAAAATCTTTTGATTTTTCAACTTAAATTCTTTGCTAGAGACTTTTCCCCCTATCTTTGCCTAGATATTGCAAGTCTGCAAGACGAACCATATTTTTATTAAGCCTAAGTTTAGAAAAGAAGAAAAAAGAGGAATACCTGTCTGAGTCTAAAACAGTGTGTAGCCGATGGGCTACAGTGAACACAGTTGACTTATGAAACACTGAACGCAAAGCATGTTGAATAAATCGATCAGTTTCTCCGTCACAATTAGCTGTGGCCTCATCCACACAGATTATCTGTAACGATAAAACAGACAAAATATAAGTAACTGACATCATTGCTTTCGGTGACAACAGACGAAAGTAGACTTGCTGCCGTTAAAGTCAACAAATTATCCCAAAAATAATCCTGTGAATATTCAACACTGTTTAATGGTTGATCAGAGATTTATATTGACAACAAAATATGCTGATAATACGGGCTTAAATATCTTCCACGAGGCTTATAGATTTTTCTTTTACCTTCCTATAATTGCTTATGTTTTCCATATAATTAACCTTTTTTTTAGTATAATTTTCTGAAATTTTTTAAACATAATTCTCTTGGATTCTTTTCAAAATGTACATTTTCCGAAAATGGATTCCTGCACAATTGCCATACTGGCTGAGGCATGAACACACCATCATCCCCCTACAGCAATCCCTCCCGAGGTAGACGAAGTTCTTATCGTTATTGCTTTGATCTTTATATTTTATCTAAACTAACATGAGATAAATTAGCTCTTTAATATTATTCTTTTTCCAATTTTACTTTAATCATTAAAAAAAAATTAATAGTTTTTCTTGCACTTCGTCGAATCATGTACACCGAAACCAATCATTGTTAAGACACACAGCGACACACAAAAAAAAAATCCAGATAAAAGTGTTGGCTCTATTGTAAGAATTACAAGTTAACGTCATTGTTAAAAAAAAAATAAAATAATAATAATAAAGAGAATCTTGCAAATGATAGTTAAAATTAAAGAGAATCTCGCAAAGGATAGTTAATTCCGTCACAAACCAAAGTAAACGAAGCTACAAATTCTAAGCATCCTTAGAATTAGTGGAACGGAAAATTTCCTGTCGCTATTCTGGGTTAAAAGAAAGGTCGTAAAATGTTTCACAAGAATCCACCCCGTGTAACAACAGTTTGATGTACACCGGCATAACTAAAGTAAGACTTGTATATAGAAAAGACAAAGAGACTGCTTGGACTAATTGCAGCCCTAGCATTAGCTTTAGGAGTCAAAGATTCACTATTTTGTCAGTCAACTCAACAGCGGTAAGCAGCAAACTGATCATCACAAGTACGTTGCCTCTTGATTGAATCGCTAACTGACACCGACGCCAAAAATACAAATGTTTTTACTGACCTTGATATAAAACAGCATTCAGATTCTCATACAACCCTTCCACCATTGTGCTTATATAAAGGTGACCTCTAAAAGCCTTTATTTCGGGATTAATTGCATTTATTAAACCTCTTACTATTAAGTCTATATGAGGGACGTGCTGGTATTTATATTTAGTTGGTTTATAAATCACCTAAAAAGTTGTATGATATTCTCCTTAGCTCTTATAACCCTATTTGGACACATCATATGCTCTCTGTTGCTGGGAGATCACCCTCGTTATCCAGAAACCACCCGTTATCCTTGTTATCCAGAAAACCTCTATCTATTCTAGTAGCCCCAGCTCTCACCCGCTTATTTCAGTTTAACTTGCCCTCAGTAAAATCCTCGAAAGGATGATTCTTTCCACAATTTTGATAGCCTATAAAAGCAGAATTTTCAGAAATAGATCTAGAATGTATTTTTATGTTACGATAAACATCCTAGAGACCTTATCAGATGCTTGTTCCCCTTTTCTTTCCCTGGCAATCTCTTGTTCTCTTTATTTTCTCTTGCTTTCTTTCCTCCTTCTCCCCCAGCGTTCTCTCTTTCTCTGCTTTATTTTTTTCAGCCTTATCCAGTGTGTCACGTAATGAGCTCAATATTCTTCTTTTGGCTTTTGGATTTTGTAATTTACAAGTTTTCTTGACTAGAATGGCTTAAGTTTGTAATTTTGATCAAAGTTTGATCGATCATCTTCTTGCTTCTTCTTTCAATGCGTATGTATAGTTTACAGGTGAGACCGTACTAAGAAAATAAATTTTTTGTTGGTATATATATATATATATATATACAAGTGCACAGCGGATTGATGCTCTGCCCAGCAATATGGGGCTCGGGGTTCCATCCCCGCCGCAGCAAGGTTGGGCAACAAGCTCTCTGTAAAAAAGACCCAGCAAGTGAACCATCGATTCGAACCCATATGCGCCAGCAATGGCCTGCAATTATATTGGCCGCTATGATGTTCCAGTGCCCTACTAGCAGTGAAAAAAAAGAGGACACATCACTGCTACCCATGCAACAAAAAAGTAATTTTCTTCGTTGTTCAGGGGTGATGGGAGAGTTTTTTTAGTTTCCCCAATGTGATTTTTGACAATGGCAATTCCATTGGTATACTTTTCGATTGAATCCGACGTGATTTTTGAGCGGTTTCAAACTCTTATTCAAAATTCTTATAAATTTGTTTTAAAAATAACATTTTACTATTAAGACTAATCGTTAGTTACCCTTCCTGACACTAATAGTTACCATTTCTGAATCAGCTACATATAACAATGTTTCCTCAATAGGCAGTTTCTCAAATGTATTTCCAAATTTTCGATTTATATGGGCTTAGAGTTCATTATAACCTTCAGTAAGTAAATGATCTTTAGATTCAAACTGCTGCATTGCATTAAAGTTGAAGTTACGTATCGAAACTATTAAAACTGACAATCTTGCCTGTCACTTTTTTGTGGTGTATCTAAAAGCTGAATATTTACAGGTAAAGAAGACCTCATCAATCTTAAATTTTGGCGAGCCTCGTATGGACAAATTTTTATCAACATACTTATTCTAAAAAAGAATTAATGGAACATCACCGGATATTTTAGTTTAAGCTTTTCTATCCTTTTCTATCCTTCTTTTTTTCTATCCTTTTCTATCCTTCTATCCTTTTATATTTTCTATCCTTTTCTATCCTTCTTTCATTTGTGTACAGCCTATATATTTGATTAATATCAAATTTTAGTAAACTAATTTTATTTAATAAACTAATTCAATTTAATCTTGATTAATTTGAGAATCTTACGGTTAGTTAGTTTTATTTATCAGTCGGCAGTCCAAATAAAGTGGAACAAGATTTATATTTAGCAAACCGAAGTAAAAAGAATTTGATTAATTTTATTTGAGTAAATTTGAGTAAATTAATTGTATTTATCAAATTAATTTGATTTAATTTTTATTAAATTGAGAATCTTACTATTAGTTATTTTTTTTTATCAGTGGGTAGTCCAATTTAAGTCAAACAAGATTTATACTTAAGGAGAAGAAGAAGAAATGTCTTATCTTATGAAGCAACAACCTTTGCATTCCTGAGGACAGCTCTAGCTAGACAGAGTAACTGTTTTTGACCAGTTGAAAACTGTTTGCCACCAATGCCAACATCAGCAGACAGACCCCCGAGCATATGTACAGCACTAGAAAGATGTGTTTTGTTCAAGGCAACCCACAGCTCGGAGTCCATATGTTCCTCATTCGGATCAAGATTCTCTCGGACTGTTCCTGAAAGTAAATAAAACCTAAATATAAAGAATTTTAGATTTTTTAAATATTGTAGAAAATAAAACTTAAGCTGTTAATAATATTTGGAAAAAAGTAAAAAAACAACACCACAACCAACAGAAAAAATTAGGAAAAAAAACTTAAAAAAGAAACTTTTCCGCATGCTGACCAATGTTCTGCGTTGCGCAGGTACGGATCTCCTGATTCAATGCCTTCGGCCAGGAGTGCAGTGCGTGGTTGGGGGCAAATCATCCGACACTTCCCATGTTTTCTCCCCAGATTTCTCCAGGTACCCATTAGAGCTTGGTCGACTCTGGCTGAGCTTACAGTCACACCATTGACCCCCGTTTCAAACCAAATAACCAACGACACCAGGACTCAAACCCCTGACCTCAGGATTTCAAGTCCGGAGCACCAACCAATCGGCTAGAACAGCTAAAAAAAAAAAAAAAAAAAAAAAAAAGAAAACACAAAAGAATATAAAAGAAACAAAATAAAATGGGTGGCTGAAAGAATCTTTAACACACCATAAGGAAACGAAAAAATTCTTAAAATTGATATCGATTTAATGATTAAAATTTATGTTTGCAAAATCCAAGCTTTAAAGCCCTTAACCGTTAAGGGCATACGGTAGCTGCTTTTAGGGGCAACTGGTGATCCAGTCAAGAAGACTGTGGTAATTGACAGCAATCAATTATTGACATTCAAGTACTTGAGCAATCAAAACTCCGGCCGTATCTATTTTCCATTCATAGTTTTCATGGAAATTACATTGAAGCACATCTGAAGAAATTACATTCAAGCTTTAGCCGACAGAAAAGAGCCAAGGGAATACAGCTTCCAGAGGGTGACCCTAAAAACAGCATCAGAGGACAATATAGCTTCTCGTAATTGGGACCGACCCTTTTTTGAAAATACTAGACATTTTGAACACATAAAAAATATTGTGATATATCTGAAAACTAGAAAACCTAACGAAACTAATTATGACGAAAGAAAAAGCAAATAAAATTTCTATAAATAAAGAAGTTTTAACAATTACGGGGGATCTCGTATTAATTCAAAATTTTTAGGAAGAACAAGCAAAGCCCCTATTGGAATATTCATATATATTTGCTTAGGGTATATTTATTCTGTGCAACAGGAATTCAATCTTTTATCTTTGGTTTGCTGTTTCCTTAAGATTTTAGAGTTTGATGCTATTCTACAATCAAAAATGAACGAGGACTGATCCAATATTAAGAAGACAGGCCCTCTTTTACGGCCCTCTTCGGCTGGCCCTCTTCGGCTGAGCAAAAATTTAGTTTGCAAAAAAAGAAAACTATTTTTAAGTTGTGCAAACTAATACACGTTAAACATCTCCAAGAGGCTGCCAGCTCGTCACTCGGTTTTGGCTAATCTCTAAGACAATTAATGGAAATGTGTTTTTAAATTGCCCAAACTAGAGCGCGGTACACCACTCTAGGAAGTTTTCAACGCCTCCCAAGATTTTTCCGGATGTAGGAAGCTATTTCGCAGAATAAATAATATATTTTAGTGTGTAGTTATTAAAATCATACAAAAGATCTTCTTTCAGAACTCTTATACAAAAACAAATCTATAAGAAACACAAGGACCCAAACATCTTCTCTGACAACAAAAACAACGCGTAACATTCATAATTAGAACCTAAAACGGACAGAATTAAAATAAAAAATCCCATGAAATATTAATAACACATAAAAGTATGGACTAGATACAATCTAAAAAGAGAAGAAATTAAACAAATAATCAAGTCAAACTTAAAAAAGCGCAAATTACCGCAAATGTGGGAGGGGTTACCACTCCCTCCCCTAAACCATCCAAAGACCAGAGCGTCATTCCCACTTTACGAAACACAAAATACATTTCGATCAGTGGGGTTTTATTTGTCAAAAGACCAATATAAAAAAAGAAGAAAATCACAACAATAATAGCGATTACAGGAAATGAGAACAAAATTCTAAAAATACTTACATTTTTGACAATTTCATTTTATTGTTTCGAAAGAACTCCTTATTTGTCAAACCTTTTGTTCTGATTATATTTCATACAAACACATGGAAAATTTATGCATAATTCAAACATTAAAAGAACATTGATTATTTTCGAAGCAGTCTCTTTAATTTGTCAAAACAATATCTGAGGATGACGAATCAACACATGATTTACCTAGTGATCTCCTAGACCCCTGAAAAGAATGTGTTTAAAACAAAGAAAGTATGCATAAAAGGCAGTGCATATCAGACAACGATAGTAGATTGCTTATATAAAATATAATAGTATTAATTCTTGGAAGCCTAAGCAATTTTAAATTTTTGGTGCAATTTTTGATTTTATAATGATAAAACAGAAAATGCTTAAAATCTACTTTGCCATTGACTCAATTAAACTTTATCGATTCTTTATTGAGACCTGTTTAGTCCTGTCCATAAACCTTGTTGGCAAAGTGGTCCACCTTATCTAGCAACGTGTGAACATAATTTCAAGCTGACTGGAGACTTCAAGCAACGTATGGTCCCGTTTTTGGGCGCCACGATTTTTGCCTTTTGGTCTGGGATGATTAAAAAGATCCTAAGTCAGGTACCGGTAACTCCTTTTTGTCTGGGATGAACTTTTAGTTTAGGATGAGTCCTAGCCGATTGGCAGACAAAACAAACTTTAATTTTCAAGTTTTTGCCTGTGCTGGAATCTTTAGCTAGGAATCTTGGGAATATTGGATTCCTGTCTAGGAACCTTGGTTTTTAGTACAGCTCAAGTTCTTATTTCTATACCAGATTATTAAACCTTTACATTTGGCACTAACTGACTGTTGTCTTAAACATTCCTCCCTTTGGATGTTGGCCTTCCTTTTAAATCTACAGGGACTACAAATTGTTCAGAACAAATCAATAAGAATTTTAGACACACCCTAGGAAGACTGAAAAATCATCTACAACTAGAACATCTGTTAATTTCTTGAAATTGTTGATTTGAGATAAGGTTTTCATTTTAATTTGTGACTATGGTTTATGAAAAACCGACATAAAAATTAAATGGACGACAAGTTTTTTGAATGGACTACAAGTTCTGATTTAAAATCAACATTGTCATTTGTCAAGGGCTATTTGAGATCAAGTATAAGGTATCAACCTGCTCTCTTTGCAAATAAATAAAAGTTATTTGAGTCAGTAAATGAATCATCATCGCTCATAAAATTTAAAAAGAATTTAAAGCACGTTCAGCTTACTCTTCTATTATTTTTTTTTATTTATTTGGTGATTCTCATATGCATCTCACGTTGTTTTTTTCCCTCTTCTTCTTCTTTCTCTTTATAAGAAGTGTGAATTGTTTTTGCTGGTCTTGTTTTTGTGATAAAGGAGATGTATCGGGTTCTACCTCTCTATCGACCTTTGTTAAATTACTATTTTGATAACCTGGGTACGCATAACGTCTTTTCATCTACCTCGTTTCTTCACCCTGAATAGATTGTTGATCCTATAGGGGCTTATAGTACCAAAACTTTTAAGGCGAATCGAATCAAAAGAAATTTTTGAGTCCCCTCATCACCCCCTAAACGTAAAATTTGAAGTCCATTAGCCCTCCTCAAACACTTGCAAGGTTCAAATCAATCCTCCAATCCGTTCTCAATATTTGTCCACTTGCTCCCTCAACACTTCCTGAAAGTTTCAAATCCATCCCTCGAGTTGTTCGCAAAATATTGCTCATACACCATTTTAATAGCCTCGCTACATATGCTGTCTTTCGAGGAACGTCACTACTTTAAAGTTAATAGGCTCCAAGTTTTACTGGATCTAAATGTGCGCAAATTTTTAGGTGGATAGGAGGCATACATTTGTTTTGCCCTAGAGCCCTTCATCCTCTGCCCTTAGAAACAAAATTTGAATTTGTTCCTCTTCTTTCTCCCCAATCTCTCTTCAATTTTTAACTCGGTTCTCAAGCCATTCCCAAGATGTTACAGATATCTTATTTTAGTAACGTTGAAATTATTTTGATAGCATGTCTCAAGACTTATTTCTGGTCCCTTCCCAAAGCCAAAATTGAGGTACATTTATACCCTGGCACCCCCTGAAAGTTTCAATTCAATCCCCTATGCGGTTATTGAGATATTGCAGATATACAATCTTGATAATCTTTGCCCTTGAAGCACCACTTGCTACTTTAAATTTTTGATGCTGCTGGTTTTTTTTTTCTTGATCCTTGTTTTGTTTTATCTTTTATTTTACCATGCTCATGTTGGCTTTAGCTATTATAGTGAATAAATATATTCTATTCTATAGTATATGGCATAAAGTACTAAAACTATTAGACACATTGGAGAATGAACTGAGAAAAATAATGCGTTCATGGCATCCAAAGAGATGCTGGATCCTGAGATAAGTTTACTTCCTTGCCACTCCCACCCTAGCTTCGACACTACGTGGAACCGATCTAAACTATGCGGAGGCTAATGACACACCTTAGGGGTGTGTGTGAGCATCACCATGCGCAACAATTTCATGAATGATCATTATGGAGTTGAAAAAAAAATATATATAATTCAATAAGCAAAGTGCCCTAATCTTTTTTTGGGTTCGTCACGGCGTTTTCCGCATTAACGTTTAGCATAATCGTAAGACTATCAATACGATGTATTAATTTCATCTTTTAAATTAGCCAAGACATGCTTATTACAACAAGAGACGAGATCAACTAAATATAAAAGTAATTCCTCTCCGGGGCAACACAAGGCCCCATACTATATATTTCATATGGAATAAATTCTATCCAACGAATCTGAGAGAAATCAACAAGTTGATGGCAACAATAGGGTAGATGGATTAATTCACAATGGACTATTGCCACAACTAGGCACGAATACACTCAAAAATATATTTTTCTTAAATGGGACACTGCGCAAAAAGGGCATGTACTTGCTCTGGTTTTACTAAAATAAAATAAAGCTATCCTTTACATTACAGTCATGCCTCCGACCAGTCTCAATATTTATATTGAGTTTTAGAAATTATTCGTCTTATTTACAATACCGATTCCTATTATTTATAGACAATTAGCAAAAAAAAACCTTAATTTCTCGTCGCTGTAACGCCTAAAGGCCGGATCAGACGTTTTCACAAGAGATGATTGCTGAAAACAGTCAAGAAAAGGATCAGCATGGTAGTATGTGTTCAATGACATTTTGATTCTCCTGATCTACATTACCCTGCCAATACATAATACCTTTAGGCGTGGCACCGGCGATTTAATCATGTAACTTTGCTCAGGATCGATAAATGATGTGGCATTTTGCCATGCCGATGAAGCATTGAATACGTGGAAGGCACACCGATGAATTACATTGCATGGTTTATGCCAAATAAAGCACAAAATAAATACTAGGATGAACAAATAAAATCAATGGTAAAATACAAACATACCAGAAAAAAGAAACGGGTCCTGTGGAATTATCGCAATTCGGAATCGAAGGTCATGTAATGGAAGAAGTCGAATACTTAAGTCGTCAATAATGATATCACCAGTTGTAACTTCCACAATTCTAAAAAGAGCTTTAAACAATGAAGTTTTTCCACTCCCTGTTCGTCCAACGATACCAATCTTTTCCCCTGCATTAACTTCAAAGGTAATGTTATCCAACGCAAAAGGTAAATGCTCCCTAGATAAGATTACAGAACTTTAAAATAAATACAGAAAACAAAACAAGCAGAGAATAAATTTGTGGTAAGTATAAACGTAAAATAAAGTCAAGGAGTGCAGAAACTATCTTATACATAAAAGGAAGGGAGAGAGAGAAGGACGGAGAATGGAGAGAAAGAGAGTGAGGCAACGATATAGCGAAAGATATTAAGAAAGAGATAGAGAAATATAAAATTGCTCAAGTTAGAGTTTCTGTAAAAAAAACTTATTGCAGCCTCATACCTCAAACACTAGCCAGCTGACTTGCTGTCGAGTGAGGAGGGGGGATTTTGAAGTGACGACGAGGTAACTAATGTATTTTTCAAACAATTAGCAACATTGCTAATTTTTTTACTAAAGAGTATGTGGTAGGTTTGAGTCGGAAGGGGGGGGGGGGGCGATAGGGAAAGAGCATTGGGGCAACAAATTAAAAATCCTTGCTAGATTCCCGTTTGAATAACATATCTACTTCTCTGATAGAATTTTTGGGGCGGAGGGTTCAATGCCTAGATTTTTGCCTCCAATCGTAAGATTTAAATAAATTGCATGATTTTGGTTTCAAAAAGATCCAACATCCCCACCTTTTTCAATAAAATGAATACGTGTAGGCTGAGTCATCTGCTATTTTGGGACGCTTTTAACTGGCGCTGCACGGGTCACATCCCCCTGGGTGTAAATTTGTGGGACCCTTTGACCATTCAAAGTATCCACAACTATCCTGAAACTTTGATCCGATACCATAGAAGGCTACGGATGAAAAACGGGCATAGAAAGAGACTGACTACTCTTGATTGGCTTTGGCGCTTAAAGAGGACACCAAAACTTTCTATTTTCAATCAAATGCCCCCCCCCTTCAAAAGACATCTGTTCTATAAAAACTGGGCAAAATTAATACATAGCTCTCTTCTGAGTCGACGCAACTGGGTTGACTCCAAGATCAACAAACAATTTTTCAATAAAAAAAGTTTATTTTTCTTTTTTTTCGTTTTATTATCCTTAAGTACATAATAAAGGAATGAAAGGAAACGAACGAATCTTACCTATATTGTAAGCAAACATTTTCAAATGTCACCGCTCCTTGCTGAGGCCACGAGACAGGTGGAGTTGTAACTCCTTGCCATTTTTCGGGGACTACTTTTTTCGTATAGGCTTCCGTTCGTTCAACTGAGACCAAATCTCTTTCTGTATCAGCGAAGGAGGTCACTGATGCACTTAACATACCATTCATGGTCAAGGAATATGTTACAAGCAATCCCACGATTCCTGAAAAAATAACACCATGATTAACAATTCCAGAACACGAAAGTTTAAGAAGGAAACACGTTCGAAACTCAGGGGGATTTTAATTGTATTGTAGAGCAACACTCCTGGTTATTTTTATAATTTTTTTCGTCATCAGTTGTATAAAGCTTGGAAACGGTAAGAGATAAAATTTTGAATCTTTTTAAGGTATGGGGCTTATGAAATAGAAAAAAAGCTCCCCTAAAGCTTAAAAAATTTCCAATAAATTTCCAGAAAAAAGAAATGATTTGTTTTCTAAGCTACTGAATAGTATAAGCAAGATCCCTTTTTGCAGGTGTTGAATCTCATTTTTTTTAAAATTATATGAACTATTCTTAGCTAATAACTTTCAATGGGTCAGTTAAAAACTAACGAATTTCGCATATTTAGAATCAGCATTAAAAGTAAATATTGTTGATGCAATAAAAAAATTTTGTTTCTTAGTTTCGGTTTCTGCAGATGATGGTCACATACCGCTTAATTTTTTTTCAATCTAGCGCTCTCTTAAATACAAAGGAAGCCGTCAACCTGTTTCTTCAATCCCCGTTAATTACGGACGATCCTGAAAAATAGTTTATGAGGGACACCTAGAGGGGAGACACAAAAGAGGTTGACCATAAATACCCCATGATGGCAGTACAACCAAGACCTGGGAAGTTCGGTGCTGACCCTTCAATCACAGTGGGAGGACGTCACGGCTGCAGAAGCACCGAGATGTCTGGTGAGGATTAGTAAACACCCTATGCGCCATTCCTGGCTCTGGAGGATCTAATGTCAAAGTTGAGGTATCCCACAGAAATACTTAGGAAAAACCCATTGCAGTTAATTAAGACAATTTTATAGGGAAATGAATGCTATGGATAAACTTTATTTTCAAAGCAAAGACTCAGAAAAATGCATACCCACTGTATCAAAGGACAGCATCTTTGCATATCAGTTGTCACTAATCAGTCTTTTTGAGGCAACAGCCTTGTCATTTACATACAAATATGTCCGTATAACTATCAGTATTTGAGGCATAAAGGCATTGCTTGTATGGATCCTCGGCAACTCAATTAGTGACAACAATGAAATAGTGACAACAAAATTGAACGGAATAGAAATAGTTTCATCGCAGGTTCAAGAACTGAGAAACGACCTATCTGCTATTTCGTCGCGAATTGATTCGACAGTAGACAAGTTCTCAGAGGATACGTCACAATTGAAGAAAGATTACCTAAGTTTGCAAGCTGAATTGTCGGCTACTAACGTAAAATTGCAAAGACTAGAAAATGAGTCTAAAAAGTGTAATTTGGTCCTGTATAATTTCGATCCTACAAACGAAGGTTCTTCGTTACGAGAAGATGTAATGAGAGCACTCAACTTACATGTGCCAAATTTAGGGCTGAAAATGATGGACATTAGAGACATTTTTCGGCTAAACGCTAAACAAGGCACGCGACCGGTGCTGGTTAAGTTTACAAGTGGTTACATTCGTGATACTATATTGCGTTCAAGTGCGCACCTGAAAAGGGCGGGTCTTGGTGTTAGTCCCGATTATACAAAGCGTGAATTGTCTATTCGTAACCACCTAAAGCCTTTTCTTGAACGGGCTAGAGGAGAAAATAGAGAAGCAAGACTAAGAGGGACAAAGTTATATATTGGTCAACAGTGTTTTACGTATAGCTTTGATAAGCAGTCTGTAGTTGAGGTTACGAATTCCCCTAATATAGAGTCATCAGCGAGTACCATGACCCATTTTAAGGAAAATTTTCGGCAAAAGTTTCTCCGTGAACCTGGGTCTTTATCAGTGCCACAAAAAAGTTTAGTAAAGAGTTTTGTTTCTGAAAATAATCGGTTTAACCTGGAAGAACCTTGCAATTCAAGATCGCGTTCTGGATCTTCATCCTCAATTCAATCTTTCTTTAGTGTAGTGGAGGAGCTTAGTAGTGATAACGAAATAAATGGGGTGAACAGTGAAACTCCTGTTATTAAAAAAGGCTCCACATCAACTTTTATCGGGCCTGTGGGGGCTCCCAAACGTAACAGCCAACAAATTATTAGCCCAGATGACCACCTAAGACAGAAGAGCAAGTCGGTTAGAGCTGACGACCCTAATAAAATGGAGCCTAGGCGGCTATTTAACTCGTCACAACCCATTGGCTCAAATAGTGGATAGGATAAGCAGAGCCATGGCGCAATTTACGAGTGTCATTTAGCGCATTGGAATGTTCAGGGCTTTTCGTATCTTAAATTAGAGTGTCTTCTTAAATGTTGTGATTTTTCAGTTGTATCATTAGTAGAAACGTGGCTGGAAAAAGAGGAGAGAATAGAAGGTTTTTCTTATTTTGGATCACAAAGAAAGCGATCGCAGAATGGTAGAACTTATGGAGGAGTGGCATTATTGATAACGAATAGATGGCGAAATTTATCTCGATTGAAAAGTGTTTCATGTAATCTAGTATGGGTGCGAGTACCTTTAGGTAGTAACTCGTTTATCTTTTGTTCAGTGTATTTACCGCCGGAAACTAGCACTTTTAGTGATGAGGATACCTGGGAGATATTAGAAAATGATATGGATCGTTTTTCAGAACAGTTTCCGTCCGATTATTTTGTTTTTCTAGGGGATTTTAACGGATATACAGGGGAGGATGAAGGAGCCCGTGAGGAGGAGGTGGGTCTCGAACTAGGAAAAACTAAGGGAGTTGATATGATTGAGCCGTCGGTTAGGAGGAGGACGAGTAAGGACGGTCATCGGAGAAAGAATAATTGGGGGAAAAAATTATTGGATTTTTGTGGTAAGCAGAATTTGGTTATTTTGAATGGGAGGACAGGGAAGGATAAAGGAGTGGGGGATTTTACATGTTTTTCGGGTAGATCTCCAAGTGTTATAGATTATGGGGTTGTTAGTCTGGGGCTTCTTTCTTGTTGTGTGGATTTTGAGGTGATGGCGCTTGCTGGGTCGGATCACGTGCCTATTAGGGTTGAATTAGGAGGGGGAGGATGGGCTGAGAGCCGGAAAAAGAAGTTTGGGGCTAAGGGAAAGATGGGTAATGAGCTTGATTGGAGGGAAGGTTTAAGGTTTGATAATGATAGTGAGGAGAAGTTGAAAAAGGTACTAGTTGAAGATAGAGGGCTGGATTCATTTATTCAGAAGAGTGAGGATATGGCAAGGGAAGGGGATATAGCAGGTTCTGTTGATTTTTTGTCGGGGGTTTTGTATAAGATTGGAACTAAGGTGGCATGCAGGAGAAAAAATGGTAGAAGTACTGGTTTGATGAGTTTTTTTGATAAGGATTGTGAGGAAAAGAAGAAAGAGGTTTTAGTAGCTTTTAGATTGCTTAAGGCTAGTAGTACAGTTGATCTGGAAAATAATTTGCAGGTTTTTAGGGACAAGCGAAGGGGATATAAAAGGCTACTTAAGTTGAAGAAGAGACGTTCTGAAGAGGAAGAGAGCCAAAACATACGGGAGAAATTTAGCGTGAATGATACAACGGAGTTCTGGAAGTTAATTAGGAAATCAACAGAAAATAGAAAGTTGACTGATTCAGTCCCTCACGCCGATACCTGGCCAGAATACTTAGAACAAAAATATAAAGAGATATACACCGAAGAGGACGAAGAGAGAGCTGATGAGGAGATGAATAGTTTAGAAGAAACAGCCGATTTTGAGTTGGATTCAGAGGATGCTAAACTACTGGAACCGGTTGGACAGGAGGAAATATGGCACGCCTTGAAAAGCATGAGAGGGAATTCAGCTCCGGGCATCGACGGAGTACCAACTAAGCTGCTGAAATGGTCAAGAGCATGGATACTGCCAGTGCTTGCATTGATATTCTCGGCAATTCTAAGTACACCTCTATGGCCAAAAAATTGGCAGATATCGATTATGATCCCATTATTTAAGAAAGGAGAAAGAAACGTACACAAGAACTATAGGGGGATAAGTTTAGGAAGTTCTATCAGTAAGCTATTTTGTAGAGTCCTTTCTAATAGGATGGATAAATGGTTGCATTATAAAGGTATATTAATTGAATGTCAGGCAGGGTTTAGGGAAAACTATAGTACAATTGATCAAATATTTTGTTTACAGGCTTTAGCTAGTAAATATACGAGGCATAGGAAAAATAGGCTATATACGGCGTTTTTGGACATTAGGGGAGCATTTGACGAAGTTTCAAGGAGTTTGTTGAAAGTGGTGTTGGTGAAATTAGGATTGCCAATTAGGTTAGTAGAAGTTATAATGAAAATGTATGAGGTGGTTAAAGTAGTAGTGAAGGTAGGTATTTCTTATTCTAGGCCAGTTTTAAGTAATGTAGGCCTCAAACAGGGATGCACTCTATCACCGCGTTTGTTTTCTCTTTTTATTAATGATATTGAGCAGTATTTTAGAAATAGAAATGTCCCTATGTTAAAATTAATGTCGCTGGAGCTGTTTTGTTTATTATTTGCAGATGACATAGTATTGCTTGCGAAATCGGCTCCGGATTTGCAAAAGATGTTAGAGATTTTGGATAGTTATCTGGAGAGTAAAAATTTAGTTTTAAATATTGAAAAATCAGTTATATTAGTTTTTGGAAATGATGAAAGGGGAAAGAATAAGTTTTATTTTAAAGGGAAAGAGATGAATGAAGTTAAGGATTATATTTATTTGGGATGTAAGTTTACAAGTTCAGGGAAATGGAGTGATCAGGTGCAAATAGCGAGTTGGAAGGGTCAGAAGGCTTCATGGGCATTATTGAAGAGTCCCCTTAGGCATCTAGGACCGGCAGATATTAAGCTACAGAAGAGAATTTTTGAGACGAAAGTAGGCCCAGCATTGAGTTACGGTGGGGAAGTTTGGGGTTTTGAAAAAGGGGAAAAAATAGAGAGAATTTATTTAGGACATTTCAGGAGACTTTTAGGGCTAAGCGGGAAATTTAATAATCTGGTGTTAAAGGGTGATCTAGGATTGTTTTCATTGAGAATAAAAAGATTGGTTAGAATGATAGGATACTGGGAAAAGGTGATTGGTTTACAGAATAATAGGTTAGTAAATGCAGCTTATCTGGAGGTGTTGCAGGATAGAAGGAAATGTTCATGGGCTTCCCAGGTGAGATCAATCTTAAATAGTTGTGGGTTATCAGGTGTTTGGAATGAAGGGAAGGGGATAGGGCTGGAAGTAGGAAATGTAGCAAAACTAGTAAAGGGAGTGCTTGAAGATCAGGAGATTCAGAAATGGCAGTGTGAGGTCGCAGCCTCGGTGTCCCTCGGCATTTACCGGCAATGGAAGGAGGTCTGGGGATATGATAATTATTTTAAAGCGGGTTTAAATAGTGAAGAAATTAAGTGGTATATATCAGGGAGGGGTAATTTTCTAGCACTTGGAGAAAGGAGGAAATATTTAGGGAGGGTAAGGGTAAAGGAGGGTCCTTACTCATGCCCTATGTGCGGAGAAAATGGGGAGGATCTGCTTCACTTCATGGCCCTTTGTCCCGAATTACAGGATCTAAGGAAAGATTTATTTTTTGTTAATGTGGGGACAAGTGAGTGGTTGGTTTCAGTAATGGGATCAAAAAATTATGGGACAATAAGAATGATAGCAAAGTATATAAAATTGGGTATGTCACATAGAGATAGATTTTTGTAAAAAGGGGTGGGGTGAGTCTGGAAAGTATTGTTGTATGTGTGTAAGTTGTTTTCTTGTTTGTTATTTTTGTAGTCATGGCCCTTGATAGATGTAACATACATCTATCTATTTATGTTAGTTTAATGGTATCGTGTGCTTTATTATGTTTTTGTAATGTTTTGTAATTTTGCGTTGTTATTGTTATGTAGGCTACCATACTTTGCTATGAGTGTTATAATCATGTTATTATTTTGTGTGATTTTCCTTTTTTTGCCATGGCCCAAAGTGGCTTTTATTGCAATAAATATCTATCTATCTATCTATATCAATGTAAAGACCCCAAAAAATACTAATCGTGCTCACCCCCCTTTTTTTCTTAAAAAATTTCCATTTGATCGTGACCATTTGTAATATACCTATAGTTTTGCTAAAATTTGGTATTGGGAGGAGAGGGGGATGATAGAGGACATACTCAACTAATACATTTTGAAGATACCTGAACGTGTTCCACTTCAAAGAGATGTGGCATATCCACCTTTCGGGTAAAAGGTTGAAGGGAGATGGAATGCAGGAGGGATCTTGGGCCCACTTTTTGCCTCCACCCACAATGATTGGGAATCCTCACATGATTTTAGTTCAAATAAATTATATTATGCCCACTTTTCTGGTGATAAGTACGGTCATAGGGGCAGAGAGATGCTGGAGGGGCAAAGAACCCATTTTATGTCTGCAATAACAGAATTGAAAATCCCTGCATGATTCCACTTAAATGAAGGCTTAAAAGACCTGCCTTTCCGAAAAAATGGCTAGGTGTGGGGACTGAGTGTTTGATGGTTGACGAGAACAATTTCTTCCACCAATAATACTAGGTGAAAAATTTATGCATGAATCTGATTGAAACAAGAAACCCTAAGCCTGCTTTTTACTAAAAAGTTAGCATTAGGATAGAGGAGGGGTTTTAAAGAGACCATGGACTCACTTGGTCCTTCAGCTATACCTGTTGAAAATCCTTGCACGAATCCGGATCAAACAAGGTATAATATGCCCGTATCTCTGCTAGAAAAGTTAGCAGATAGAGGGGAAAGGTGGTTCTACAATCGTATAGATATAAAATGGTCACTTAATTCTGACGAAAGAAATAGCAACACGCCCACCATACTTGTAAGAGGTTGGTATTGGCAGGGACAGGAGGTGGTGGAGAAGCTTAAAGGCAACTTTGTGCCTCCATTAATACAGAATAGGAAAACACAGGTATGAAAATTACAGATAAGGAAAATCCTTGTGTAGTTCCACTTGAAAACAAAGGCTACATGTCTAGCTTCCTGCTAAACAGTTGGACAAGCTTTCGTTTTTTCAAACCATGCTTTGCCCAATCTTTGTTAATACCCGAAGCAGAGAGAGCCTTTTGGCCATAAAAGGGGAGATAACTTTTTAAAGCAGATTAAAGCATATTTGTGAAAAAAAGAGCGCTTAAAGAGCTCTTCATAATCAAAGACAGATAAACACAAATACCTAAACATCCCCCCCCCCCGGGGTGAGTGATATATTATAATCTAACCAGCAATACATTTTCTCTACATATATTCTCCATTGTTCTTTTTTTCATGCAGTTGACCAATTTGGAAAACAAACATTTGAAAGCATTACGTAATTTCAACTTTGACACTATTATTTACCTGGATCAACTGTATGAAAATGATGTTGCAAGACAGCAACAAGGCATATGGCGGATGTTAGTCCAACTCCAAGGAGTTGTACCCTCATTGCAAGCCAGCTGCTCGTGGCGTAGCTAGCGAAGACACACCTTAAACTTCCATCAATTTTGATTTCATTGCCTTGGACAAACCTGAAATTTGGAAAAGCATAATAGACTACAGTAACTTTTTGGGCATTAATTTTTGGTTTGGTGGTTTTTGGTTCTTCAATTTTGGACAATCAAATCCTTAGGTATATAAAATACAAAGGTTAAGAGTTATTGCAATGTAAAAAACAAACAAACATGACGACGTAAGAAAAACAAATCTAAGCCCATTCAGGATAAAATTAAATTCAATACTTTTGAGGGTGATACGAGGTGATTTGTTTTTATCAATGCTGCAAGATCTCCCCAAGATCACCCAAAAGGAAAAAATCCCCACATTTCCATAAGGAAGCAGTCCAATTTACACAACAGATCCCTTCTTCACAAACGCATTTTGTAGTCAAAGCAGTAGCGTTGGCAAAGTAAAGAGCAATATGTCTAGTATGTGTTATTATTCCAACTTTTTCCAGCCAGTTCGCGCAAAACGAGTGAACGCAGAAACTTGGGAGAAAGCTCATGATTTTGGAAACTGAATGCTCTGGCACATATTTGGACGTTCAAAAGTGGTTAGAGGACCATCAATCATCCTCCTACACCTTTTTTGCCCCGGGGCATTCCATCAACCCCGCCCTCATAGCAATTGAGTAGTGAAGGGACAATTAACCGTCCCATCCGTAGCCCAAATTGTTCCAACAAGCCATAGCCTCTTATTATGCTAATATTGAAAGAAAATCTCTAAATTCGGAAAGTAAGCAGAAAAAAAAAATTCTACTGATATTAATAACAGATAAACATGAACGAATACTTTGAAAATATTTATGCTAGTTTTGAAAGTCAAAGTCTTTTCACTAAATTAGCGAACAAAAAAAAAACAAACAATAACTAACACAGTATTTGATAGAAAAACACATAAAATACAAATAGAAAATACAAATAACAAACACATAGATCACACTAATAGAGCAACAAATAAAAAGAAGTAAAAAAAGAAAGAAAATTCACAACTAAAAGAACTTAATTAGCCGGTGATGAGGAGAAATACGGACGCAAGCTATATTTTAGAGCTATCTGTGCAGTAATTCTAGTTTCTCAGTAATATCCCTTTGATATTACTCAATATCTCCTAATGGGATATCTTTAATATCTCTCTCAGTAAATAATTGTCTCTGCAGTAATTCTAATTTCTCAGTAACAGCAGAAGATTTTCTAATAAGAAATTTCCTAATAAGAAACCGGTTTTTTTTTTTTACTAAGGCGGAAGAAACAGCAAAAACTTAGGAAATCTCAAATAATTAATCCGAATTCTTTTTAAATCCTTTTTCTAAAGAAGAAGAAAAATTCCATAAGCAAAAATGATAGAGTGGTCAGAGAGGGTTGAGAAGAGCTTGGCCAACACACGTCTGTTATACTTCCCTCGGTCAGCAACAATATTGGCGTATCCTAATTGGGCTTTCTTATTAATATCTATGACTGTGCGCTGGCGCAGGCTTAGGATACCGTAGTAATAGAAATACCTAGCCATCGGAGAGTTTCTACAAGAATAGAAAAGGTCTTACCCATAAGAGGGGAACTAGAAAATTCGTTGAAAGAAAGAAATTTACATTTATCTATGTTGAGAGAAAGGCTAATATCAGAGATAAAAATAGCAACGAAAGAAACCGTATTAGAAAGACCAGTTTTATGTACAGCTTATAAAAAGCAGGTATTCAGCATGGGCAAGATAAGATACATCAGAAAAACCCGACAAATAAGTAGCCGAAATCTTAGCCAGAACCCTGGATAAACTTATTTTGAATAGGCTGGGGATAAAACCCCCCCTTGCCTTAAACCTATTTTCATTTTGACAATATTTGTTGGCATACACTTCAGCCAAAGAAAAGAATTATAATACTAATAATGAAGAAAAATTATAACCGAAAGATTAACACCATTAATATTAAGAGCATAAAAAAGCTGACTATGGCATACACTATCAAATGCTGTTGATAAACCTAAAGCACAGAGATAAATGTCCTTTCCCTTAGAAACATTTTCTAGTAGCAAAGAAGGTAATACACAATGTGCATGCCGACGCCCTACTCTAGGCCAAAAACCAAACAGATTGTCTCCCTCACATATATTATTAGCGACAAAGGGTGGAAGTATATATTCAAAAATTGTATTTAAAGTAGAGGAGACACTAATTGGTTGATAAGGAGAGCGATCTAAAGGTGACTTTCCCCTCTTTAAAACTGAAGAAACATTACCACACAGAAAATTCTCCGGTACACTAGATGTTCAAATACACATCTAGAAAAGTAAATGTATACGATCAACGAGGGGGAGCAGTCTAATGAAAGGTGAGTCCTAGAAATACCATCAACATCAACATTATCTAAGTTAAGCTTTTTAATTGCTTCAACTACAGAAGAAAAAGATGTAGGAATACAATGGCGATGAGATAAGGGTGTACACAAAAATAATACAAGACGAGTCTATAAAGAATACAAGCGGTAACTAATAACAGTGAAAATAAGCGAATAATGGTTATATCCAGCAGACGGTTGAAGACAATCAGCACTTTGATGCATCATTTCTGAATTTCTCAGAATTAATGACTTTTTAGAAACCATTAAAGTATGAATTCAGGAGGTGTGAAGTATAGGCCATGCATAAAATTGCCGAGGATCTGAAAGATCCAAACTAGGACTTGTCCTAGCTAAAAAAAGAAAATGGGGCCTGATTTAGCGATAAGGAAATTGTTAAATAGAGTTGAACAGAGTATTTTGAGAAAGTGTTAGGCCTTGATAAAGCTACCGAAAATGATATATGAAAGTATAAAAAAATTGCGACCATTAGGACATGAAAGAAGAATTATTTTGCGAAGAAAAGTTAGAGACACTATTAAAAGAATTAAAAAAAAAGGTCTCAGGTGCTGATAGTGCGGTAAATGAGTTTTTGAAACATGGTGATTGCGAAGATAGAGATAAATTACAGAAGAATATGAATATAATTTTTGAAAAGGGATAAGTGCCTAGCGATTTTAGGAAAGCGAATTATTCCTCTTAATAAGAAAGGTGATAAGAATGAATGCGGTAATTATACAGGCATTAGCTTCATTTCTGTAGGAAGTAAAATACTTAGTATGATGATACTTTTTTTATTTAGAGATGCTGTCGCCAGTTTTAGGAGAAGAACAGTGTGGCTTCTGGAAGGGGAGAGGATGCATCGTCAAAATGTTCATTCCTAGATTAATAATGTGGGAGTACCCGAATCATCAGTTCTCTTTAGCCCTCAGTTTTATAGATTATGAACAGGCATTTGATTCACCTGATAGAAGATCTTTGTGAAGGTCCTATCCTTTAATGGTAAGCCAAATAAATACCACAAAGTGATTAGTACTATAGACAAGAAAAATATTGCTGCAGTTAAGATAGGAAATGATGCCAGTAGTTGATTTGGTATTTCATCAGGAGTTAAGCAGGGTTGTGTTGTACCCCAGTTTATATGGATCATTTTGACGGACTATGCCCTAAGGAACTCGGCAAAGGTTATGGGAGAGAATGAAATGAAATGGGAAGGTAGAACTCCCTTAGACTTGGATTATGCAGATGATTTGAGCGCCCTAGAAAAAAAAGTAGCAAAATGAATAAATTTTGGACATTTGAGAGTTCAGGGAGCAAGAGCAGCTTTGAAAATTTATGTTAAGAAGATTAAGTCGCCAAACCAGGAATAGATGAGAATAAAGAGGTGATGTTGGGTAAGGAAAAGATAGATCAAGTGGATAGCTTCATTTACGTGAATAGTATTATTAGTAAAGATGGTGGATGCAGTGAATATTTAAAAAGTAGAACATCCAAGACCTAAGTTGTTTTTCTGAAGTTGAATAAGTTTAGAAGAAAAGGGAAATAAGTCTGCAAACCAATATTAGAATATTGGAAGTTACAGTGATGACCATGGTTAAGTATGGGTATCCATTTGACTGACCTAACTTAAAACAGTGAGCTGTACGAAAAATGAGGCTCTATCGTATTTTGAGGGGCTATAATGAGAGAGAGGTTGAGAATGCTAGGACACATTTTGCCGATGGAGGATGATAGATTGCAAAGATCGTTCTTTTCAGCCATCCATCTAGAGTCAAACGAAAAGCGGGTCGTCCCCGAATGGGATGGAAAGAGATCACAAGGGAGGATTTGAAGGAAATTATAACTTTTAGAGAGGGGGTAAAGAGGTAAGCTTCAAAAAGATTGGGAAGGAGGAGGAACGTAAGCAGCTGTATTGGCCTCAGTTGGCTTGGTACTGCAGTGAGTTGCTAGTATTAGTTATAGCAGCAGTTGCCGTAGCAGCCATTTTCAATAATTTTACGTGTATTGATCTATGTTATGCGCAAGGTATTTAATTTATTATTATTACCAACAAAAAGACGCTATATGTTCTGTCGGACGAATGTATTATTACTATTGCTTTATTTTAGTTGAAATTGTATGCAGTGTGTTATCATCCTTAGGAGTTTGTTTAGAGATTTTGCAAAACAAGTATAATAGGTTTTCGTTTCTTTTTATTCTCCTTTTTAAGCGTTTTCATCTTTTATGACATTTTTTTGAATCTTTTAACTGTTTAGTTAGGTTTTTCTTTCCTTTTTTTTCTGTTAATCAAGGTTTCTGGATGTGAAGCAAACGTATTTGTTTTTTTTTCGTTCATTTTATCCATTGTCTTGATTAAAGGTTATACTCGTTGCTTTCGTATAGTTTTTTAATTTTTGGTTACTATGGGCTAGAATTCACTCTTTACTAGGGTGCCCTTATAAGGGGCAGTCATTATACATCAAAGTTTTTATTTTATCACCAAGTATAGGTACACGTATATTGATAATATGGCACATTAAATTTGCCCGAAAGTCCCAATCTAGAACTCTATCGGACTCGGGATTGCGGGAAGAATCAGAATAAGCGTCCAAGTCAGGGTAAAATATTTGGCATCATCCAATTCCGAAAATTCAACCATTCATATTTGAGGTGCGACTCTTGAACACCTTTACTGTCTAGATTCTTATTTACTATTTTCCACCGCATATGTGCTTAAAAGAATGTTTTTTTTAATATACTTAGTTTAACTTATATACTCTTAGGTTATAACCACATAAATTTCACTGTGAAATTAAAGCAATAAACACATTTACCTAGAAGTCATTCGAAAAGCTCGAATAATGGGCAAGCCGTTGAAGGTTTCAATAAAGCTGGCGTACAAAGGTGACATTGTAATAGCACCAACACGTCTTAATTCACGGTAGGTCTGCCTATAATAACTTTGAAGTTGAAAGTATATCATCGCAAGTGGAAGAAGGGCAAGTATTATCCAAGGTAGCCCAAAACAGTTGAATATTGTCGTGCCTAAAAAGATATTTATTAAATATTATTAAAAGAAGTATAGAAATAATAACGATGATGTTTTTCACACACGTTAGGTTCACTTCGACAAATGAGATTCCAGCACAGGAACTAGAATGAGGGGAAAGGGAGTTTCAGAGCCGTTCCTGTCCAATTTTCTACCATCTACTGTCCTTGGGGGGGGGGGAGAAAAAATTAGTACCGTTTCTGTTTCATTCCCTTTTTGTTTGGCCTTTTGCTTTTTCTTAGGCATTTTTTTTTTAATCCCGTGTTATAATTCACAAGTAACTTCAGCGCATGGGCACCCATAAGCTGAATTATAAGGGGGGCTTATCTGGTGTAATTGGCACTTCCAATGTTTGATATCGACCCCGG
>JAQQPU010006219.1:0-10765 GCA_029168905.1 Artemia sp. Kazakhstan ARC1039 | reverse complement strand
TTATGGGCGCCCATGCATCAGCGTGCACCCTCACGACTTTTATTTGCTTTTTGATGAGTATTCTTGTATACATAGTATCTTCGTGTTTTCCCCCTTCCGTCCTTGGATTTATTTGAAACCGACTAACTTTAATTCTAATGAAGATATGACAACCTATTAATAAAGTTGAAAAGTTTTAATTTATTATAACCACCTATTCAATGACTCATGGATAGCATTGAGAGCAGCCAGAATTCATTACTTCTTATCAAACAGTTCGTGGTAACGAACCGTAAGTAAGGAGCGACCCGACTCAATAGCAACCGAAACTCTAAAAAACGGAGTTTTGATACCAATAGATACATCAAAAGAATCAGATTTTTATGCTGATTTCAAATATATAATCTTACCCATCAAAAGAAAATGAGAAAATTTGCCTTATTTTCGAAAAAAGGGGGGGAAACCCCTAAATTTCGTAGAACTTTAATGAAAATCACACCATCAGATTCAGCGTATCAGAGAGCCCTACTATAAAAGTTTCAAACTCTTATCTGCAAAATGTGGAATTTCGTACTTGTTGCCAGAAGAAAGATCACGGATGCGTGTTTATTTGTTGTTTTTTTCCAGGGGCGATCGTATTGATCCAATATTCCTAGAATACCATGAAAGGGCTCATTCAAACAGAAATTACAAGTTCTAGTGCCCTTTTTAAGTGACCAAAAATTGGAGGGCATCTTGGCCCCCTCCCACGCTCATTTTTCTCCCAATCAAAATTTTGATATAGCCATTTTGTTCAACATAGTCAAAAATGTAATAAATATGTCATTGAGGATAACTTAATCCCCACAGTTTCCAGGGAAGGAACAAAAATTATTCCTTATATGAAAGGGGCGATCCCCCCCTCAACACCTCGCTCTTTACGCTAAAGTTTGACTCTGTCTCACAACCTTATTTTCTAAAACAATAAAAAACGTTAGCGTAAGGAGCGAGGCGTTGAGGAGGGGACCGCCACTTTCATATATGGAATAATTTCTGTTCGTTTTAAGTTTTAATGTCGCTCCTTACTTTCAGTTAAAACAAACTTGTTTCTTTATTTAATTAACATTTAGAACCTTCTACCGTCTTCTCGATCGCCTGCTTAAAAAAAAAAAAAACAAAAAAAAAAAAAACAGAAAATCATGATAATCCAGATTATAGGAAAGAAACAAAATCTTGGAATAAGGATCTTGGTGACTTTTAATTTAATTTTACGGTTTCAAAAATAAAGTTTTCCCTTAAAATTTTTCCTCTTGACTTTATTTTATCCAATATTTAATGCATAAATAAACTTCTAAAATGAACATTACCATTGTTACGACAGTCTGTTTTGTGTTTTGAACATATATTTTGAATTGGCAAATCAATAAACGACTTAAAATTTGTTTTCTATGCATTTGAAAGAAATTGGCTTAAAATGAGGAAAATATGGATAAAGATTTACTGCATATCAGACTAATGAAACTACTACAAATTTTTCAAAATAAAAATATTAGAAAAAACTGGCCTTCAGAGAGTTTAGAGGGAGGTAACCTTACCCTTGTTTGTCATAATTTCAATTTGTTTTAAATTTTGAGTTGACTATTTATTGTGATTCCCGTTTGTTTTAGGATTCATCTATTCTTCAAAGCAGCATCTGTTATCTTTATATTTGATATGATTCTTCATTCTAATTTCTAAACTTTTTATTAATTTATTCCTGCTTGTCTTTTGCTTGACATAGTTTTACAATTGGTCAAATGTAGGAATATTTTTAAGTTTTATCAATTTTTCTGCTTAAGAATTAAAACGAATTATTTGGGACAAAATCTGAATATTCACTCAAACAATTCAATAAGCAATGATTTTTTGATGATTTGTTAATAGTATTTTTTTACGCAAAAATTCAGGGTGGATTGGGAGGTTTTTTATTCATATGGATTGAAAATCTGTAGAAAATTTCAGTCTTCTATAATGCTGAAGCTATCCTGACCCACACCTTGTAGGCATCCTTTAATATACTTATATCTGGATCCCCATTTTATTAAAAAAATAATTTTTTCTTGCTCTATGTTGTTTAACTGTTTGCTTGTTTAAAAAATTACGTCTCAAGGTCATTTACAAAAAAAACAAAAACAATATTCATGTCTTAAAAAATAAAATAATAATAAATAGGATGTCACAAATCAATACAGCAAGACTGGCCTCATTAACTTAATACCTCGACATTTTCAAACAGATCAGCAAGAAAAAAAAATCGAATTTCTTGCACTACAGACAGGCCTAGATTTACCGATAGACCCACTAGGCCTGGACCTAAAGGCCCACAATGCCAGGGAGCGCAATAAATTATCACTGAGTAACTTTTTCTTAACAAAAACTGGACTCATTTTATTTATCGTTAAAGTGGCAGGTGCACTCTGCCGCCGCACTGCCTATTTACAGAAAATGATTTTAAATAACACAGGAATTCCGTGGCAACTTATGAATTGTCAGATGTCTCTCAAGAATAGCAGCTGAAAGTTCGGTATCATTTTTCTCTTTCATTACTTTTGGCTCATCAGTTGCATTCTGTTCAGTGCTTCCACTATCCCTCGAATTTGCAGATTTCGCTAAAAATCTCGCAAAAACGGAGCAGCAAAAATACTTGGGCCTGGAAGCGTCAAAGCTTTAAATCCACCACTGACTACAGATCAATATAAACAAATTTTTCCCTTTCCGTCTTCTTTCCTTGAGCATTGGGGTTGTCTTGTCCTAAGGACTTAGATATAAGTTTTGGGCCGATCAGAAAAAAAGTCTTTGGCCCTTTTTGACCCCCATTACGGAGGAATTACGGCAATGAGTTTCAAACTGATAAAAGAAATACAAGTTTTTTGGGCAATTCCAGACCCCTTACCAACCTTCCCCGAAACCCCCCACAAAAAAAACTTAACCCCCCTATATGGGATCAATGGCCTTATCTAAAAATTTTGATCCAGGTATCATGGGGGGGGGGGGGTATGGCGGGGTCTGGTGGAAAAAGGAGCAGCAGGAGAGTAAAATATCCTCCAAACACTTTTCACTTTTAGAAATTACACCTCAATTTCTATTTCCAATCATATAAGCCTCCTCCAAAGTTTCTAGGATCACGCCTTCGGTACGAAGTGGCCAAGAAAAAAAGTAAGACATGAAAGCTACATGACTTCTTACTTAGGCAACGCTAGAGCAGTCTCTAAAAACGATTAGTTAAAAAAAAAAAAATAGATATAAAAGTTAGTTTTAAAATGAGCCCTCTCCTTAAACACCTCTCTATGATGTTCCAGTTTCCCGTTAGCTGTGATAAAAATAAGGGAGAAAAATAAGCACATGGGAAGCACATTAGTGATTCACATCCAAAAAAGTAATTTCCCTTATTGTTCGAGGTGGGGGGCTGTAATTTTCCTGAGTAGGGTTTCCGACCATGCTGCCTCTAATGGTGCACTTTTATTCTTATCCGGGGCCATTTTCGACGGGTTTCAGGCTATTTTTCAAAAAAAAAAAATAATTAAAAAAACTTTCCAAAAAATAAGTTTTTCAAAGAAAAGTAAAGGCCATTTTAAAACTAAGCTCAGCAGATACAAATACCTATTAAAATTCAAACTCAAAACGACCAGAAATTACTATTAAAGAATAAATGAAGCCTGAAACGAACAGACGTTAAACAAACAATCATAGCAAAGAAACATACAACAAGTAATAATATAGATGAATAAATAGATCTTAAAGCGAGTAATGCTTAGATTGAATATGAAAATCAAGCTTAGAAAGAAAAAATATTTTGCTATTGAAGTATAAATGAAACTTAAAACGAACAGAAATTAAATAAACAATCAATGCAAACAAACATACAATAGATATTAATGTAAATGAATAAATAAATCTTAAAACGAGTGAAACTTAAATTGAATATGCAAATCAAGCTTGAAACGAACAAAAATCACTACAAACAAGAGTTTGGGTATCGCCTCCTTCTCTCACTGTAAAAGCCTAAAACCTACTGCGTCATTGGCGCTTTACTGGAAACCAATTTTGTGACAAATATTTTCTTTTGTATTTAATATTGAAAATAAACATTAAAATTTTGAACTGATGAGTTTTCAGCAATTAATATCATTATACATCAAATATTCATTTCTAAAGTTCTTCAAGACGAATATAGTTTCACTACAAATAAGAGTTTGGATACTGTCCCCTTCCTTAACTGTAAATAAAAACCAAAAACCTACTGCGTCATTGGCGCTTAACTGTTTCCAGTTCTTTTCCAGTTCTTACAGCATTGAAAATAAAAATAAAATTACAGTGAAATAAATTTTTGAACTGATGGAACTTCCAAAAATTAATATCATTACACCTCAAATATTCAATTTGATGTTGTTTATACCTTCCAAGACTGTTCAAGAAGCATATAGTTTTCAGTAAAGCGCCAACGACAAAGTAGATTTTTGACTTTTACAGTGAAGGAGGAGAGAAAGAGAAGGAGGAGAGGAGGAAAGTGAGAGAAGGAGGCGATACCCAAACTCTTGTATTTGTATCTGCTGAGCTTGTTTCTAAAATGGCCTTTACTTTTCTTTGAAAAACTTATTTTTCGGAAAGTTTTTTTAATTAATTTTTGTTCGTTTTTTTGTTCAAGTTTTTAAAAAACCTTATTTCAAAATCAAACTTTAAAAAAAAGCAAATGTTCATCAAAGTATCAAAACTGGTATCACAGTAACAATATCAAAGTGAAAAAATGGGTTTGTGTCAACCTCGAAGCTTCATTATGTGATGTTTGAACTATTTTTGACAAAATGGCAATCTCAAAATTTTAACGGATGGGTTTGGAGAAAAAAGGGCGTGGGGGGGGGGCTAATTGCCCTTCGGTCTTAAAAGCGAACTAGAACTTTCTATTTTCAATCAAATGATCCCTCTTTGAGGCTTATACGAGCATTCGTTCTATAAGAACCATATATACCCCCAGAGCATAACTTACAACGCCTGTCACTGGGCCCTGGGGGTTGTGTCGACCATGGAGTTTTAATATCTGATGTTTGAACTATTTTTAACAAAATGGTCACCTCAAATTTTTTTCTGGATGGGTTTATCCATCCGATAAACCCAAGGGCGTGGAGGGCGGGAAGGGCTAGTTGCCCTCCGATCATTTTTTTACTCTGAGAAAATGAACTAGAACTTTTAACTTCCATTCCAATGAGCCCTCTCTAAAGTTTATACGAGCATCCCTTTCACAAAAACCATATACGCCCCAGGACATAGCTTAAAATACCTGCCTCCGGGTCCTGGGGGGCTGTGTCGACACCGGAGTTTTTGTTATCTGACCTTCGAACAGATTTAGAAAAAATGGCTATCGCAAAATTTGTATCGGATGGGTTTAGGGGAAAAAGGGCGTGGAGGGGGGGATAGGGGCCCTCTAGTCTCTTTTGACTCTTAAAAATTAAACTAAAACTTCCAATTTCCATTCAAATCAGCCCTTTCTGAAGTTTATACGAGCATCCCTTCCATAAGAACTATATATGCCCCCAGGGCATGACTTGCAACGGTTGCCCCCGGGCCCTGGGTGGTTGTGTCGACACCTGAGTTTCTTTTTATCTGAACTTTTAATTATTTTTAACAAAATGGCTATGTCAATATTTTTATTGGATGCTTGTGAGGCAAAAAGGCCGTGGGGGGATAGTTGCCCTCTCATCTCTTTTGACTCTTAGAAATTAAACTAGAACTTTCAGTTTCCAATCAAATGAGCCCTCTATGAAGTTTATACGAGCATCCCTTCGACAACATCTGTATATGCCCCCAGGCACAACTTACAATGCCTACCCCGTGCCCTGAAGGATTGTTTCGACCCCGGAGTTTTCGTTATATGACCTTTGAACCATTTTGAAAAAAAATGGCTCTCTCAAAGTTCTTATCGGATGGGTTTAAGGAAAATAGCACGTAGAGAGGGGAGGGCTAGTTGCCCACCGATCTCTTTTGACTCTTAAAAAGTGACCGAGAACTTTCAATTTCCAATCAAATGAGCCCTCTCCGAAGTTTATACGAGCATACCCTCCAAAGAAACCATATATACCCCCCGAGCAAAACTTACAACGCCTGCACCGGGCCCTGGGGGGTTGCGTCGACACGGGAGTTTTTCTTATATGACCTTTGAACTATTTTTAACGAAATGGCCATACGTAAAGGAGTTTTTGTTATATGATCTTTGAACAATTTTTACCGAATGGCTACCTCAAATTTTCTATCAGATGTATTTGGAGAAAGAGGGCTTGGAGGGGAGCTAGTTGTCCTCCGATCATTTTTAACTCATAAAAAAGGGCACTAGAACTCTCGATTCCCAATCGAATGAGCCCCTTGAAGTTTATACGACGACTCCTTCTATATGAAGTGCCTCTGGGAAAAAAAAAACAATTGGAGTGTGGGGGGAAGCTAGCTGACCTCCGATCACTTTTGACTCTTAAGAACTGAATTACAACTTTCAATTTCCAATCAAATGAGCCCTCTATGAAGTTTATACGAACATCCCTTCCATAACAACCATATATGCCCCCGGGGCATAACTTACAACGCCTATCCCCGGGCCCTGGGGGGCTGTGTCGACACCAGAGTTTTGTTATCTGAACTTTGAACTATTTTTAACAAAATGTCCATCTCAAACTTTGTATCTGATGCATTTAGGGCGTGGAGGGGGGGGGCTAGTTGCCCTCCGATCTCTTTTGACGCTGAAAAAGTGAACAAGAACTTCAAATTTCCAATCAAATGAGCCCTCTCCGAAGTTTATATAGCCATCCCTTCCATAAGAACTATATATGCCCCTAGAGCATTACTTAAAACACCTGCCTCCGGGCCCTGGGAGTTGCGTCAACACACAAGTTCCTCTTATCTGACCTCTGAACTATTTTGAATAATGGCTATATTAAGAATTTTATCGGATGGGCTTGGGGAAAAAGGGTGTGTTTGTGGGGAGGGGGTGCTAGTTGCCCTTAGATATCTTTTGACTCTTAAAAAGTGAATTAGAACTTTCCATTTCCAATCAAATGAGCCCTCTCTGAAGATTATACGAGCACCCCTTTCATAAATGTCATTTACGCCCCCAGGACAACACTTACAACGCCTACCCCCTGGGCCCTGGGGGCTGTGTTGACATCGGAGATTTGTTATCTAATTTTTGAACAATTTTCAAAAAACTGGCTATCTCAAAATTTGTAACGGATGGGTTTGGGGAAAAAAGGGCAGGGGGAAGGGGGCTAGTTGACCTTAAATCTCTTGAGTCTTAAAAAGTAAACTAGAACTTTCAGTTTCCAATCAAATGAGGCCTCTATGAAGTTTATACAAGCATACCTTTTATAAGAACCATACATACCTTTAGGGCATAACTTAGAAGTTTTTCTTATCCGACCTTTGAACAATTTTTAACAAAATTTTCATCTCAAAATTTTCATCAGATGGGTCTGGAAAAAGAAGGCGTGGGGGGGGGGGCAAGTTGCCCTCGGATCTCTTTTGACTGTTAAAAAGTAAGCTCAAACCTTCAATTTATAATAAAATGAGCCCTCTCTGCAGTTTATACGAGCATCCCTTTCATAAGAACTATACATGCCCCAGGGCACAACTTAAAACGCCTGCCCCCTGGCCTCGGGGAGCTGTGTCGACACCTGAGTTTTTGTTATCTGACTTTTGAACAATTTTTAACTTAATGGCTATCTCAAAATTTTTATCGGATGTATTTTGGGAAAAAAGGGGCGTGAGGGGGGGGAGGGGGGGCTAGTTGCCCTCCAATCTCTTTTGACTCTCAAAAACTGAACTAGAACTTTCAATATCCAATCAAATGATCCCTCTCTGAAGTTTTTACGAGCATCCCTTCCATAAGAACCAAGACAACACTTTCTATAAAAAACCTTATATGCCCCCAGGGCATAACTTACAACGCCTGCCCTCGGGCCCTGGGGGGGCTGTGTCGACCCTGGAGTTTTCGTTATATGGTCTTTCAACTATTTTTAAAAAATAGCTATCTCAAAGTTCTTATCGGAGGGGTTTGAGGAAAAAGGGCGTGAGGGGGGGGGGGGCTAGGTGCCCTCCTATCTCTTTTGACTCTTAAAAAGGAAACTAGAACTTTCAATTTCCCATCAAATGAGCCCTCTTTGGAGTTTATACGAGCACCCCTTCCATGAGAACCATATATGCCCCTAAGGCATAACTTACAACGACTGCCCCCTGGGCCCTGGGGGGTTGTGTCGATACCGGAGTTTTGTTATATGATCTTTGAACTATTTTTGACAAAATAGCTATCTCAAAAGTTTAATGGATGCATTTGGGAAAAAAGGGTGTGGGGAGGGGGGCTGGTCACCCTCCGATATCTTTTGACGCTTAAAAAGTAAACTAGAACTTTCAATTTCCAATCAAATAAGCCCTCTCTGAAGTTTATACGAACATTCCTTCCATAGGAACCATATAAGTAGAAAGGGGGGTCCGACTCCCACCCCTCACCCCTGCTGCCACCAACAACTTTTTTACATAATTTATGCATGTTTATATGTCTGTTTGTTGTCAGTGAGAATGAAAAAACAGGATTTTTCTCACTTTGATGGATGTTTCTTGGACGGTTATGAGTGTTAGTCAATTTATTTGTTGTTTTTCATGGATGTCAACATCAATTTATGTCTGTTTTATGGTTTTTGTCAGTGAGAATGAAAAAACAGGAATTTTCTCACTTTTATGGATGTTTCTTGGACGGTTATGAGTGTTGGTCAATTTATTTGATGTTTTTCATGGATGTCAACATCAATTTATGTCTGTTTTATGGTTTTTGTCAGTGAGAATGGAAAAACAGGATTTTTCTCACTTTGATGGATGTTTCAAGGTCGATTTATTTGTTGTTGTTTGTCCAGATGTAATGACAATGGGGTGATTTACATAATCGAGGGGAATTATTGATTCACGAAAGGGGAACTAAGAAACAAACATGGCTTCTTTGTTGTTTGGCTAACCTAACCTGAGAAATTGATTTACATAATCGGCGGGGGAATTATTGATTCACGAAAGGGGAATTAAGAAACAAACATGGCTTCTTTTATCTTTAGACCTGAGGGATTTATTTGTTGTTGTTGTTTTGGCCAAGTGCATGCTAGGGATGAATGTCAAGGTGTCCAGGAATAGAAAACCGGAAGTACATGCATCCTTCTCAGCCAATCAGCGACTCGGTTACATATCCTTTCTCAGCCAATCAGAGGCTTGCTTACATATGGTTTCCTCCACCTTGAATTTATCCGTCGGCAGGGACGATCAGTTTCGTTTTAGCTGTGAGAGAGTTGACATCGGAAACCAAAAATGTTCTATACATGTCCACTGTGCATGTACACTCTTGGCAGTTGGACTCAATGTGAGAATTGTACAATTATTGATGACTATAGTGAAAAGTGCAAATTATGTAATCCTTGTAAATTACATAGAGGCTATGTAGTACCAATTAAATGATGTAATTCATGTCTTGAGGAGATTTGTGACTCTCACCTTAGAGGACACCTGTGCTCCAATTGTCACTATGATAAATGTGATCAGTGGGAGAATACTTACCTCTCTATGATTGGAAAGAATCCCAAACGTGATTTTAGTTTATTGCTACGAGATTGGTATCGTCGTGGATTTAAATTATTCTGGGAGGAGGAGCCGGGTCAGCGATTCAACTGTTGGAACAGCAAAAGAATATGGTTTCTACGTCATCGTTGTGGCGACACTGTCTATTATGACTATAAACCAAGTGATTTTTATTTGGCAGTTACCGAATGTGATTCACCATTTGAAAACACTATGCGATATTGCTTCAAATAGACAGATTGAAACTCGTGAATTTCATAATATGAATACAAATAGTATCATTGACTATACAAAGAGATATGACAAGAGTGAAGTTACATTGTACTGTAGAAAATGTGACCCTGACTTTGCAGTCAATCAAGATCAATATACAGTGAATCCAAATGATTTACCAGCATTAGTGGTTCACGACAGTTGCCTATACACCGATGAAGAAATCTAAATTGAAGATTTAAAGACATTGTTGTATATATATGCATTTTATTAATAAACAAATTCACAAACATTTTTTAAGCACTTTACTCTTAGGGCACTTTTCTCACTTTGATGTATTTTCATTGTTTCGATGAAATTGATTTACATAATCTAGGGGAATTATTGATTCACGAAAGGGGAGAGAATTTTTGAGAACTTGATTTACATAATAGCTAGGGGAATTATTGATTTACGAAAAGGGGAATAAAGAAACAAGTATGGCTTCTTTGATCTTAGGTCTGAGGGATAAACGCTCTTTAGGTTAGAGAGAAAAATTAATATTCTATTTTTAAATAAGGCTTCGTTGATCTTTAGTGTCAGGAATTAGAAATGACATCACTTGTTATCTTGGAGTTATGCGGGAGTCTAAAGAGATAGAAATTCTATTTTTAAATACGGCTTCACTGATCTTTAAGTCGGAGAGATAAATTGATATTCTAATGAAACCTTAATAGTGTAGCTAGGAACATTTATGAGATGAAGAGATTAACGCGGGAAAAGGGTTTCTTAGTAATTTGAAATGTGACAGCGCAGGGATGCCAAAAACAAAAGGAACACGCTGAAATTACGTTTAGGGGTTATTTGAGCGAAACCGTTTTAGACATTTTAGGGAATTATTTCGGCGAAACAGGTAGAGACATTTTAAAAGATGATTTAGAAGATGTTTTAGAAGAAGTTTTGAGTGTGGTCGTTATAATACACA